>JARHVA010003140.1:897500-957500 GCA_037957365.1 Torreya grandis | reverse complement strand
TTGAACAAGAAGTTCCTCAAGAGCATAGCCATAAGGAAGTGTAATATGATATTATAGCTCAAGTGGCTATTGATATAACATGAGACATGAATAAGTTAAACCCACCCAAATTTGATGGAATTGTTTAAGGAGATGGATCAAAATATTGGCTAACATAGATGGAAAAATATTTAAATATTTAAAATTACTTTGAGATTACTAAACTTATATGGAGAGCTTACCAACTAGTTGGTGAAGCATCAACCTAGTGGGCTAATAAGAAGATCAAAATTAATTTGAATTTGACTACCACCACCTAGGAGAAATTTTTGGCTCTTTTAAGAGATATGTGATTACCATAGATTTACACTAACTATAAATTGACAAACTATCATAATTTTAGTCAAGGAGATTTATTAATAACTGAGGACAAGGTTATAGTTCACTAACCTCTTGAAATATGTTCCACAATATTATAAGGATCAACATTTATATATTTATAAATTCATCATAGGACCAATACCTCTAATTAGATGTGAGGTGGATGTGCATGGACCATCCACTTGGATTAGGTGTTCAAAAGAGATATAAAATTGTAACACAAACTAAAATCTTTGATAAAGGTCAGAGAAAACTATAATAAAAAGATTGGAAATTCTAAGACTCATTTTAAGAAGAACTATAAGAGGAATAGAAATTCAAACAAATAGTTAAATAACCATAATACAAGGTTTCCAACTACCTTATGGAAAAATAATCTAGGAGGTAATTTTAGAGAAGGTTTTGAAGGTAGAAACCAGTCTAAGAGGAAGGGACATTTAGAATGAGTAAATTTATGTTCCTCGTGATCTAAAATTATCTGTGATAGTTCTTGATTATAGGTCTAGATAAATTATTTGTTAAGTAAGCCCTTTGAACTTAAGACTAAAATTTTAATTATTAAGTATATGTTATCACATTAAATATGAACCAATAGGGAGAATAAATCTCATGTACACAACCACACAACATTTACACATCGAGCATGTTAGATATTAGTTCTTAAGAATAATTTGATGCTTTAATGTAACAATGGGATCATCCCCCAAGGTGTGGGACTCTTTACACTTGAACATAGATAAATGCACTAACTACACTTCATGTGACCTATTAGAGGGATAACTAATTACATTAAACATTTAAGAGTAAAGATAAGGCAAGGACGAATACTTATCACTTGACATTCTAATATGCACCACTTCACACACTTAGTCAAGAAGTTGATGAAATCAAAACTAGATTGGAAATATTTATTTCAAAGGCACATATAATTTTCAAACCCATAGGGCTTCACCATACCAAGTTTTGATTCCTTTACAAAATCCAAAATGTCTTGCATTGGGTTATACAAGTAAGTAGGAGGACCTATAGATTGGGTGTATTAGCCATACTCAGGTAATAAAATTTCTCATTTAATATGACTACAATTTCATTACTCAATGTGAGTGGACATAAGGTCAGATTTTAGACACTAATTTTACTCTTTACACTTGAATATAGATAAATTCACTAGCTACACTTCATGTGACCTATTAGAGGGATAACTAGTTACATCAAACATGGAATAGTAAAGATAAGGCAAGGACAAATACTTATCACTTGATATTCTACTATACACCACTTCACACACTTAGTTAAGAAGTTGATGAAATGAAAACTAGATTGGAAATATTTATTTCAAAGACACTTAAAACTTTCAAACCCACAGGGCTTCACCGTACCAAGTGTGGATTCATTTAAAAAATCCAAAATGTCTTGTATTTATAGAGCATATGATAGGAGAGAGAAGAATGGAAGTTGAAAGGTCATAAGGATAAGTGTAAAAATATGAGAACCATTTACATTGAAATATAATGAAATTTAAAAATAGACCATGAAGGTCTTCTTGGACAAGTGCCCATCTAAAGCATGACAAACTCTTTAAACTAGAATAAAGACCTCAAATAGCCCTCTTGAAACTACCTTCATGATGAATCATCTCTTAAACAATTAAAACTAAAATATGATGTCCTGACACATATGTACAATCTTATGGAGGTTGGAAACAAGATGTTATAGTTATCATATCCCTAACTGATAGCCTTCTTGTTGACACTTGTGTTCACTATCTGTAGTCACTTATTAGCCCTCTTGGCTTCAATCTTCACATTTGTCATCAAAGTGACTAGTAGTTACTTAAGTAAATCTATGGAATCGGTATTAGGAAACCTTTTTTATAACCCATTTTCCTTATACTCCATCAAGAAGACCATAAAAATATCCAAAAATAGACCTCTCATCTTATCACTAGGTAGTCACTTCTCATTTTCACTTTCTGTCCAAGATTGCCTATAGTGAAATATGTAATAGATGTATTTTTATGCTTTAATATGATAATAAATGACCATATGGAGTTATAATAAGTCCCTAAATACCTACCCCAATTGTTCTCATCTAATAATTCTCCTCTATATATTAAAAACATAATAAAACCTACAAGAAACTTAGATTTCACCCTATCATTACAAGTAATCCTACAACTCAACTGGATGGTGAGGACCCTGGGAAAGTGCTAAACATGTTTAAATCATTATCTCAACCAAATAGCCACTTACATATGAATATATTTCCACTTATTGTCCATCAGGTCTAGATAAGGGTTTTAAGAGGTTTTGTTTCTTAATGATAGTTCATAAAAGTTAGACATCCAACCTTAGAAATAATTCCAAAAATTTCCCTCCTCAACTACCCCTAGATCCTTGAGGAACCATGCAATGTGTCTATATAGCTATGAGCATTTAAAAGTGGCCCCTTCAGCTTTCTATTGCATTATAGGTACCCCTAAGATGGTTTTAGGTCAAATTTACCACTTTGTGTTGTTCCTATGAAAAATAATCATTCTTGGATATTTTATACCTTCCCCTAAAGCTTATAAAATTAATTATAAGGACCTAATGGTCTTGAGAATTGAGTTAGACACCTTGAGTGCTTAGGTCTAGTTCTATGCCTAATAGGCCTAATTATGTTTCATTGCTTATGACCACCTCTAAGACATTTCTAATGAATGCATATGCTTACTAAAACTCCATCCTAAGATCAACATCTCAACTCATTCTAAAGTGCCTCTTTTTCTCCCTTTCATTTATTCTTCCTTCATATTCTCTTTCTGCATTTCTTATGATAGGGAGTGCTCTCTATATAAGATAAAACATAGGGTACTTCCCTTATTTTCTTTCCATAAATAAGGTTATGGGAAGATATAATAGGTCTTGATGATGATATATACCAATTATCATAATTTGGTCATGCTCTAAGGCCCCTCAAGCTTTCAAATCCTTCAATATTGGATTCTAGAGTTAACTGTATATAGGGTCTAGAACCTCAGACTGAGTGACAAGTTGGAACTTATTTTGGTTATACTTCCTTTTTATAATAATATATTATGTTGGAATCACCACTATGAGGGTGGTATAAATCAATTTTATTATCCTACATCTCTTCCAACCTTCTCAACTTTGTACTCTCCATTTGACTAGGCTAGTCTATAGACTGTAGTTAGACTATATGTGTCTCATTTTAGGCAAATGAGATTCCTATAGGTGTCTTTAAACATTGTGTTCATGCCCTAAGATCTTATTTATGTCACTAATACCATCCCATAGTTGTTTTAACTAACCATTTCCTTAAGGATATGCTCAACATTCTAACTACCTTTCTCCACTAGATAGAACTAGTCTGTTATATGTATTCAGACTGTAGATGCTTATCTTAGTAGAAGTTAGAAGTTTTGTATAGGTGAAGGTGTATGTATTAACCTTGGACTTCATATTCCTTGATATTTTTGAGGTCAATAAGACCATTCCATACCTATATGATATCATATCATGCCTATAAACCATAGTTTCACTTAATACTATAAGTCAGTACAAATTATGTTCCTTTTAGTCAACTTATCACTATGTTTTATTGAGTGTTTCAGGTCAAAATCTGTCTAAGTTAGAAATGAATTGAAAGTCATCCTTTCTTGATCAAGAAACCACTTGTATTTTCAAGATATTACCCTTATGCTTGTGATATAGGAAATAAGACATTTAGACTAACTCAAACCTCAAATTCCTCATCATAAGATGGCACTGAGTATGGGTAAAACCTTCATTTGAAGAATTTAAGGTAAATTATCTCAAATGTAACTTTCCTAACTTGAAAAAATTGACATCAAGTTTGAATACACATAATTACATAATAATTGGCATAATGGTCTTATCTATGCTCTTAGACTTGATTGAAAGTTTCAAATGAGTTCAACCATCCTAAAATAAGCACTACTTTGCCTCTTTTAGATTGAACTCAGACCATTGATGGATATTACTTTGCTTATGTGAAATTGGTTATCATACCCAATATCTTACCCTTTGAGTAGCTAAGTATTATTTTTTTCACTTTATGAAACTTATATCAAACTTGAAACCTTCATGTGTCATCAACATAACTGATTAGGGCTTAGTTCCACATGATTGTAGGTGACAATCATAAAGAGGTCTGACTGTGTGTGTATTTTAGATTTTACAATTTTAACCATGGATACTTGAGACTAATATTTCAAATTAAAATTGATTACCAAGCCATGATATATTTAAAATAACATATCACCCTTAATCTAAGACCCTTTACATGATAATAACTCTACTATAAGTGAAACACTGGTCTATAGCTTCAATGATGTCCTCTACTAGAAAATTAAGATGGTCCTACCTATCAATTCACACCACACAAGAAAAATAAATTGAAACATTATGATAAGGATGATCATACACAATATCACTTATAACACTTGGATTTTTTAGATCAATACAAAGAGAGAGAGAAAATTGAGGTGTTACGGACGTTCAGGAAGAAAAGAGTCAGCAACCTTCTTAGTAATGGTTCATGATTCAAAAACCACCAAAATTGAAACTATGACCATGAATTTTTATTACACATATATTAATATCAACCAACAAAATTATTTTCTCTAACTCACCTCCTCTTATCCATATCAAGTTGAAACTAGTTGACCTTTTTAGCTTGTCTAAGAGAGTGATGAGAAAGGAGAATTGGTTTTGTTCAGTTTTAGTTCTATCAAAGTTACTTGAGCATGGAAATGAATTTTAAGGACCTAAAAAGACCCTAATTAATTATTTCCATGTTTTATAACTATTTTATAGGCCATACAACTACTTAAAACCACCTTAAACTTCTTGATCTTCTCTTTTCCATGTTGAACCTATAATTATCAGTTCAAAATTGTCATCTCTAACATGCACCTAACATATGGGACATTGGATATTATTTTGGAATACTTGTCCTCTTTTGGAAACTATAAAAGTTCATTTAATGACTCAAAAGTTTCCTGAGATGACATAAAATGACACAAGGACAAATAACAAATATGACCAAAGCTAAAAACACATTAAGTGACCTCATTAATGACCACTTCAACCTAGAAGACCCTATAACAAGTTTCAAATATATAGGGGGGTTGACATAGTTTTACTTGGGGTCAAATTAGTCAATAATTATCCTCCACTATTTTCTTATGATGTGAATCAAGTTTTTATTGGTGGAATCAGCCAAACCATTACATTGAGGGTAATAGTTCTAGGAATACTCAGATGAATGTTGTGCTTAAATACCTACTTTCTAATTTTGGCTCCAAGAAAAACCATTGCAATGTTATAAATAATGGTATATGGAACACCAAATATTAATATAATTCTCTTATATAAATCTTTAATTGAAATATCATTGGCCTCTTTGTGCGCTATTGACTCCATCCACTTTGTGAAGTAGTCAATTTCTGTATAGATCTATTTCTATCTAGAACTTGATGGTGAATTCATCATTCCATTGAAATCGAAGTCCCATTGAGAAAATGGTTGATTAAATTCTATTGGGAGTTTGGGTATATATACTAATTTATGTTTTCCTATAAATAAGGTGCACTTATTTTAGCTTCACACCCATACATGTTCATCTTTGAATATAGTCGGCTAATAATATTTATTTCACATGATTTTAATATTATTAGTTTTAGGTGAGTAATGGCCTCTTAATATCCCATCATATAATTATTTAAGGATATTTTTTTCTTGATCATGTTAAATTGGTGATTTGGATATTCGCATCATGATCCATCACATTTGTGATCTAACCAACTCTTTTCTCACTAATATCTTTATTAAGTAGAAACTCATTTATACTTGAGTGTGAAACCATTAGTTGAATCCTATTATTAGAGAGTAGATGCATGAACTTATTGAGTGACCTTATGAATTTTAGGGTGTGTATTTCCAAAAAGTTTTAATGTATCTCATATCCATGAATTCTTGACTAAATAAAGCAATAGGTTTCTCTAATTGGTTGTTATTTTGCTATGCCAGAATGGTTGAGATGCCTTCAGCACTACCAAATGCATAATTAATAAAAATCTAAACTATAATAAAGGTTTTTCAAGGTTATATCTTGTGTGATATCACACTTTATGGCCTCAAAACCTATCTTGCCTTCATGGTTCTGACTAAACACAACACCTTTCTTGAGCATCATTGTGAAAGGTTTGGTCAGAGTAGAAAATTTTGACATAAACCTTTTGATGAAATTTATCTTTCCTAAGAAGCTATGGAGGCATTTATTATGACTTAGGGGAGGGAGATATAGGATGGGATTGATTCAATATAAATAAATTATGATTACTTATTTGGATATAATATATCTCACCAATATACCCTCATGGACAATGTATACACACTTTCTTAGGTTAAGATAAATCTTAAAGTCTCATCAATTTTCAATGACTTACTTTAAATGGTTTAAATGATATATTACATGCTTTTAGGAGACAATGATATCATCAAGTTATGTTATGATGATATTTTTAAGGAGTCCCTTGAATTCCATATCCATGTCTCTCTAAAAGGTGGCCCCAACATGTATAATTCCAAAGGGTATCCTCTAGTATTTGAAGCTACCCCACTTAATAGTGAATGTGGTATTAAATTGATCTCACTCCTACAAAATTATATAGTTATATCCTTATTAACCATTTAGTATTGAATACCTCTCCACACCTATGACTATTTACTTAATTTACTCCATTGGCAGGATGGGGTGGTAATATTTAAGGGATTCTTTGTTTAAATCCCTAAAGTATATGCATAACATGATTTATTAATTCTTATTTTGCACTAGGAATATATTGGACACCTATGAAAAATGTTTTATTGGAAATATTATATTAGCCTCTATGAGCTTTAAAAGATCTTTTCTCATTAAGGACTCAAGCTTGGGGTTTATTGGCCTTTACTTCTACCCGACTGACATGGTGCTAGGGTCAAGCTCAATAGTATGTTGGGATAAGATTGGCTTGAAGCCTTTGAGGTCTTAGTAGATCCATGAAATTACACTATCATATCTCCTACTTAACTTGATGAACTCTTTGATTTTAGATGAAGAACACATCTTATTAACCTTCAATAGCTTGTTCTCATATATGATTACCGACTTAAAAATTTATTCCTTAACTATAACATGCCTTACATCACCCTTGAGATGATCATCAATATTTAATATGATTTCCAACATGACCAATCCCCTACACAACTTATTTAATTTTAGCTAAATGATCTATTACTCATACTAGGTTCAAAGCTATAATTGATTATTGGCATAAAATTTGACTTCATCTTATAAGAAGTTAATAATTTGTTCATTAGTTTAAAAAACTTTCCAACTTATTGCATTGTCTAAGAGTGTCAATATAACCATAATATTTAAAAGTTTCTTGGACTAATAAGTTATATTATACAAGAGGTCATACTTCACACCCATAATTGTGATCTTATCAACATCATCATTTTGAACTCTCAGTATGGAATAGATGTTGAAACCATCAAAGTCCTCAATTATGTCCCATGCCCTACGTTTGTAATATTTTAGAAAAATATTCTTGGACATGTTTTATTCTCTAACCTAGTTTACAACTAGTTCACTATCCCCAAATGCTTGCATCACTATGATTCCTTTATTTTGTACTAATTAGAGACCCTAGATCAACACCTCATATTCCATGACATTATTTATGCAGTTAAAAAACAACTTGAATGCATGTAAATGTTTATCTTTTTGGGGGATACCATTACCACACTAGCCACTACACCATTTTTACATCTAGAGCCATCAAAATATAACTACCACATGCCTTCAAGATCTTCTTATGTCTTTATGAGACTTGGAAATAAGGGGTCCTCATCAAGAATGTATCATGTGCCTATCCCTATTTATTTTGCATTACCATATGTGTTAAACACATATTGATCATATAACCATTCATAAAGTAGGTTATGTGGATCCCCTTAAGGGTTGTGGTAGTCTGATGGATAATTAAATTCTTTTATTGGTCGAACATAGTGTAGTTCATATCGGATGGACTAGGAGACTATGGATATATGATTCCTAAAAAATGGTTTACCCTTAATGGTCACCTTAGTTTCATATATGGTTTTGACTAACATGTATGACCAATTTCAAGATAGATATCCACCCATATTCATAATGAAATTATGGGAAAGGGATATAGAAAAGTAGGGGGTAAGTTAATGATTATGCTAGTTTAAGTAAAAATACTATAAATTGCCATCTAGAAAATTAGCCATCTAACTTGTACTCATAACATATTGTATAATTGAGAGGATTGGACATGTATGGAAATTAAGGATAAGTTACTTGATGATCTAAATAGTTTTAACTACTATGACATCCAATTGGATGATGCCTTTTGAGATAGGAGAATATGTTATATTTAGCATATCTATGATTTTATTTTGGCATAACTGAGATACTCACCCCCAAGTCTATCATATATTTATGCACAAAATTCTTACCAATAATTAGATAAATATAGAATGAGGGTCATTTGATGCTTCTACATTCTTCTTATGTGTTTAGTTAATATAGGATTATAGAAGTAATGTACATGGTATGAGATGACTCATGTGATTAGAAGATCTTTAGGGTGTCCTATAGATAGATATTTTGGGAAGGAATAACAAGATCATCCCTCATAGTTACATTAAGGCCAATTTTATTCATTTGATCAACTATGCTAAATGGAAATACAGACCATTTTAATTTTTAATTGTAACCTCGTTTCACACCTATGGACTAAACTAAGGATGACTCTCCTTCTATGTGAATTGATCAATATGCATTTGGAAGTTTCCTATAGGTGATTTGAATTTTGTGTTTACATACAAGATTTGGGGCACACAAATTGAGGGAGCCAAATTTGAGGGTGCCAAATAAAATAGCTCTCTTCCCATTTCCCTCTTTTTTAAATATTATGTTAGAATAATATAGATTGCTTCCCACACTCAAAATTTCATTATGATTCACATAATTAAAGTCATCCTCCTCCCAATTTATGAGCAGAATTACCTTTTTCCTATATTCATGTTTATAATTCATCCCATTACAAAACTAAAATATTTGGCTATCTCTGAGGTGGAAACACATTTTGCATTGTAGGTGCTTGATTCAAAAATCCATTAGCACATAGGATGATTATGTAGTTGATCATATGGAAAAAACCATTTGTAATCCTACACCATGTTTTTATGCATGGGCATGAGGGATATATAATTACTATTAGTGTTATATTTTTGTGCATAAAGTGTCTTATTATGTGAGATCTAGTTTTTATCTTGTGCACCACCTTGATAGGGAGGATGCTTTGGATAACATGGCTAGTTGAAGGGTTGTAAGGCCTAGATTACTACATTTTATACATTTTGAATTCTATTAGCTCATTTATAAATCTTTCAAATAATGATTTAACTTTTCATGGCTTAGTTGAAGGTGAAGCTGATGGAATAGGTGTGTTAGTTATGATAAGAATGGCACTAGAGTTGAAAAATAGTATAAGGTGGGTTGAATTATAGATGGGGGATCAATTAACAAAGGCATAAGGTGTATGGGTGAAAATTTCCCTACTTAGATCATATAATTCTTGGCATGCATAACCACCTCATATGCATCAAGTAATATCATGCCTCCCATAGATTGAATCATCACAACCATGGCACTATTTAAAACTCTTAAAAAATATAAAAACATAATATTAGTAGAAGGTTTTACCAGAGGTGGAATTCAATCCCAAGTCTTCCAAAATCTAAAGTTGAAGTCAATCATTTGATCATACAGAGATATTTTAATGGTGGTGAGTTACTCCATCAATGATAGGTGGTCACTCTTCTCCTTAAACTGTGTACATATTTTGGTACCCATCTCATCCTAATTTTGGATAATATTAGGTTGTAAACCTTAGTACCACTAGAGTGATCTTCCTTCCAAATAATAAATGAGTCACATTATAATATTATCTTCAATTACATTATGGATAGAGTAAATATTTTCAACATCGTGTATATGCTATATAGGTATAGTAGAGTTCTCTCCAATAACATAGGGAATGATCTTAAGAGAAACTATGGGAATATTGTCATAATAGTGGAAGGATAATGGATTACCTCAATTAAATGGATTGAAGGGTTGATTTCTAAGAGCAACCATGAATGAGATAGGGAATAGTCTTCTTACAGGCACATGGAATCTACCAAATGGGGGAGTAGAATGATCTCTAGGGGAATATTGTCTTGAATTACTATCTCTCATAATATGGGATAATTATGATTTAACTCTTATTATTCTAGTAGGTACATGTAATTCAATAAAATTAAAATTATTACCTCTCAAATATGATCTTATTAGTTTTGGCATATAAATGAAGAACTTGTATTATGAAAATTAGAGGTATTTGGAGTCACTAGGTGCTCTATAAAGTTTATTCAACACTTTTGACTAAGATTAGAAAAAAGTCCTTAGTTAAATATTTTATAATTCCCACTGGGCATGCCAAAAATTGTTATCATTTGAAACATGGACCTATAAGGAGAACAACTCTCATATGTGAAACCATACAACACTTCCATACCAATCACCTTAGACCCCAGTGCTTGGGAGTAATCTTATGCTTCAATGTAATAGTGGGATTGTCACCCAAGGTGTGAGACTCTTGTGTTCCTTAGGATGAACCTCTAGAGAATGTTAACTTCCTTCTAATCTAAGTACACCTAGTTTAGGACCACCATAAATATCTATAAATAGTAGAAAAGAAATTTATGTATAATGATAAACATAATAATGAAATAGGAAAAGGGGGAAGAGGGTGTATAAAATGAAAATTAGTGATGCACCAAGAATAGAGTGATCACCTCACCTAGTTGATAGAAAAATAAAACTAAGGAACCGAATACATGCAGTATTATAACTAGACAACCACTACATAAGTATTTTGCATGGAGGTATGAGAACACAACACAAAATTAATAAGGATGATAGATGGTCCATATAATTCATACATAGACTCATTTATACATAGTGTGAATATAAGGATTCTAATTCCATGTAGATGTGTGAAGGGAGAAAAAAATGAGAGGGATGAAAATCCACAAATAAAGATCAGTAACCATCAATACACAAAATACAGACTATGAATAAAGGTAGTTTAGTTATTAATTTCAAGGCCTAAGACAATATTAAAAAATCAAATGGGTAGAGATTTATTATACCTAGGAGAGGGATCCTTTTCACAATGAAAATCAATGTTTATATAGAGATAAGAAATTCCTTATGTAATTAAATCACCACTTGAGATGGTATATTAAATTCAAAATTTGGTGCTCAGAACTCAAGAGAACTATACTCCTATACAATAATGTTTAGAAACCATGAAAATTAAATTGGGTTGACAATATGATCATAGAAGTAACTATAAAGTCATTGTAAGATCTTTAAATCATTTTCACATGCATCAAGGACATAAGTACTATGCGATGGTCATAAGAGATTGTGTACATGTTTTTCCCATATTATTTCCACTTTTACATCAAATTATACTCTACTCATCTTATTTTGATGTCTAATTAGGATTAACTACCACCTTTGCATATGACTACCACCTTTTAACCCTTCTGGATCTCCTTTAATAACATGTAAAATGCACACATAAGGTTGCACATGTATGGTTGCGCATAAAGAGTGCATGTAATTCATAATTATTATAGTTTGATTGACCTTTACACATGGTATTCACATAATTATCTTTAGTAATATAAATACCTATGTTTAAATGTTATCTTGATTCATGATTAGCATAAAAGTTGATACTTGAATGCATCTTGTGCAAGGGTTGCACACAAAATGTTGCATAAAAGGATGGGAACTATAGCATAATGACACAATAATGTAGAGAAAATATGAACCCATGTGATGTCATAAACAAAACTATTCTACAAAAATAATAAGACCTTAATTCCTCTTGTTACTAGTCCCTTTTGGTAGTTTTTTAAGTTTGAACCATTTATCTAAGAGCTTACATTAGTGTGCGAAGGGAGTGGCACACAACATAGATCACAACCTATGAATCATGAGAGTGTAGGTGTAGATATATATTATTGGGCACAAAATTTCATCATTTATACATGGATATACTCTTTGATAGGATCATGTAAGAAGGATGAAGATCTTAGGTACATAGTTACAATTGGAAATTATGTGCTATACAATCCACCCTACACAGTCTAAATTCTAGGAACCCTCCTCAATTTAATTTTACACCAATAGTTATACGTGATGGAAGGTATGAATATATTATCCATTTTTCATGAATTAAGAGTTGTTCATAGGTGTGAATTATCACTTAGTTAATGTGTGAATCTATTCTACCTACTAACTTTAGGTGTTGGTGAGAATCATCTATGTGCAAGCTTATACTTGAGAAAATTTATGTTTTACAAGTTAAAAATCCTTCTATAGGGTATTATGAGCCTTGTGTGGGTTGGGGTGACTTAAAGAGTCAATATTATACTTTCACCCAACCTAACTACAATACTCACTAGAGGTGATAGTTAGTGTTTCTTTATAAATATTATTTTGATATCAACTACATTAAATGAAAGAAAAATCAAGTAGAAAACTTACTTAGTTTTAGGAGATACATTATAGTTTTGCATACTATTTGAAGTACCTTTAGAGAATAAGTAGTGAAATTCTCACCTGGTGATGATTTTTATGAGCTTGTCAAGAAATATTTGATTGAAAGCTTGCAAGATCATAGATATCAAGGTTTTTAGTTAGATAATGATGGACTTTGAAGTTTCAATGGTATGATTTATGTACTTAATAAGTAAAACTTGAGAAATATTGGGCTAAAGGAATTTCACAATGCCCCTTATTTAAGTTATCTAGGAGTAAATAAACTGGTAGTAGATTTAAAACCTTTGTGTTTTTTGGGAAGACTTGAGAAAGAAGTAGTTGATTTTGTTTCTAGATGCTTAAAATTCAGTGAGTCAAGGTTTAACATGTGCATCTAGATGGGTTATTATACCCACATTCGGTACCTAAATGAAAATGGTAGGTAATCAACATGAATTTTGTTCAAGGGTTCTCTATGACCTATAATCATCATGATATGATCATTTTTTTCTTAGTAATATAACTGATGATGCACCTATGCTTGATAAAAAGGTTTGTTAAATAAATTTACAAATTACATGGGTTTCATGAAAAGATTATTTCAGATAAAGACCCTAAAATGACTTCCATATTTTGGTAGACTTCAAATTTTGTATTGGGAACTCAATTGAATCTTAGTACATCTTACCGTCCAAAAATGGATGGAAAATAGAAAGAATAAATCAAATCCTAGAAGATCCATTGAGAATGTATTACATGGAATTAAAATACAAATGGAAAAAGTATCTTCCATTAGTTTAGTTTGCATACATCAACTCCTACTAATCAACTATAAAAATGCCTCCTTTTGAAGCATTATATGGTAGAAAATATAGAATACCCATTAGTTGGGATAAGATGGAAGATAAAGTATTTTTTGGACCCAACATGCTTGCTGAAATGAAAGAGCAAGTAAAATTAATAAGGTAGATATTGGTTGAAGCCAATGATAGGTAGAAAAGATACTTTGATTTGAAAAGGACAAAAAGGTAGTTTTCTATAGGGGATAAAGTTTTTATATGGTTTAAACCCAAAAAGATTTCAATTAAGTTTGGAAAATTAAAAAATCTATCACCTAGATATGTGTAACCTTTTGAGGTCCTAGAAGTAATAAAACCTATAACATATAGGCTTGCATTGACACCAACTCTAGCACAAATGCATAATATTTTTCATGTTTCATAACTTAAAAGTTATATTTATAATCCTACACATGTTTTTGATTGTAATACATACATTATAGGTTTGGGATCTAGGGGTGATCAAAACAGAACCAATCAGAATAATTGTACTCTTAACCTTAGTTTGAAAAATAGAGAGGTATCATACTGCAAGCTCCATTGGGACCAATATATTGAATTTAGTGCTACATGGTGTGATTATGAATAATTTTTAATGTTATTTCCTCATTTGTTTACTTAGAAAAATTCTATTAAATGTCATTTATTTTTTGTTGAGACATTTTAAATTCTAATAAACTTAGTTAAATTTTAGAACTTTTGTTTTAAATAAGTGTCATTGGGATGATGACCAATTTTGGGGGGAAAGATGTTACATCTAGGTTTTTCCTATGGTTATTTGAGACATTATTTAGTAGATCATTTTTTGGTTATTAATATATTTTGTGTTCATTATAATTATATTAGTAACGTTATTTTTTATAAAAGACATTTTAATTTGATGGGTTGTTACATTATGTTTATTATAATGATTTTTATTGATTAGTAACTTTCATTATCCATTTTTATTTTATGTTGATTTTATATCATGATATGGACTAACTACATGTTTGTTTGGTGAGTTGGAAGCATGATATTTTCCACCCTCAATGATATTGTGGAAGGAGATTATCATTAGAGAGGGAGAGTAAATGATTACTATTGACCCTCAATGTCACCTTAGCACACAGAACTAATTAGACATTATGAAAGAGGGATTTATGTTTCACAATAGTAATTTACATAAATGGGATTGAGCGCATATGATTCCCATGATTTAATAAAGGTATTAGTTGTCACTAATCCACACCGCAACCAAGCACTCATGTTGTGCCTATGTAACAAGTTTAGTTATGGACCCCATGTGAATATTTTGTATATCCCATACCCTATCACAAAAAATAGTACCTAAGATCGCATCATTCATAGGCTATGACCTAGGATATACACTACCTTATTCATAAATTAGTAAATCTCTAAAATAGAAAAATAGACCTACAGGATCAACAAAAAGGTTAAGTTCATAAAATCAAAACCTGTAAAGGGAAATATGTTAAATGGTCATGAATCCATGCATAGGTTAAAAAGTAAATAACTAACTAATCCATAGGAGTTATGGTAAGCACATGACTCCCTCCGTACAATATCTTAGATTGTAACTTGTGTAAGACTATACCAAATTCAAGTGCACAAGGATTCCCAAGAGTGTAGGGCATAGATATCCATCACATATGTAGGATGAAATGATAGAATTTAAGGAAGAACCTACACAACTCTCACATTAATAGGAGAGTTCAAGTGACTAATAAATGGTAGGTATATTATGTGTATTAGTTGGGTAGTTGAGTGATGGAAAAGGCTATCAAGATGGTTAAATGTATAAACTATGATCATAGGAATCTATGAAGGGAGGTTAGTAATATTTTAGTTCAAGTAACAAAAACTCAAATAAACACACTAAAACTTACACTCCTAGCCTAGAACTTAGGGACATATAGTAACAAAAGATAAAATGAAAGCACAACTAAAACATAAAACTCAAGTAACATTCAAGTGAATAATAAATGGTAGGTAGATTATATGTGTTAGTTGGATAGTTGACTGATGGACAAGGCTATCAGGATGGTTAAATGTATAAACTATGATCATAGGAATCTAAGAAGGGAGGTTAGTAATATGTTAGTTCAAGTAAAAAAAACTCAAATAAACACACTTACACTCCTAGCCTAGAAATTAGGGAGATCATATTAACAAAACAAAAAATGAAATCACAACTAAAAAATAAAAGATACAACTCCTTTACCTTCCTTGAGAACTCTAAATGTTTTCTAAATGGCTTGCTTGGCTTGTGCATCAAGAAGTCTTTCATAATGGAGGTTTTTTTATCTTTTTCTCTTTGGCACCATTGGATTTTTTGTGGATTATGATTTCTTGGATCAATATTTTGGAAATATAACACTATCGATATGAATCTCATGTGAAAAATCCTACATAATAACTCTACAATATCCAAGCTTAAGATTTAATAGAAAAGTCATTGTATTTATAGCCTAAGGATTTAACTCTCACCCAACGTGAGTTAGGGTTGAGTTAAGGATTGGAATGAGTTCAAACCTACCCTAGTTGAGTCAAATATAACCCTAGTAGAGTTAATAGCTATCAAGTAATTATTATTTTCATTTACTAGGCATGGCCTCCAAAATGAGATATTTTAGAATATTTTAAAAGATCTTGAAAACTCATAAAGGCAATTATGAAAGATTAGGATATTTTGAATTTTTGAATTTACTTTTTTAAATATTCATTAATTTAAAATGGATAATTAAAATAGGCATTTAATTTGGTTTATATTGTTAATTAATTTTGATTATCCATTTAGGTCTTTCAAGATTTGATATGTGTTCATGTTCCCCACTTATAGGCCAAATTGACCATTGTAATGCTTCAAGATGATTAAGTATGAATCTATGGGATTTTATTATTGAATATGATAAGATACCCTAATTACGGATATATCAACATGATTTTGGGATTTGATGAATGATGCACAAGCAAATTTGAGATGTTTTGTGATTTTTAGTCATAATTTACAATCGTGGGTAAAAATCAGTCTAAAGTTTGGGTGGAAGCCAATTATGGCCAATTTTAGGTGTCTATAGTTTTACCATGTTTAGAAGGCATTTAATGCTATAATAATAGTGGCATCTCCTCAAATAATGAAAAGGTGCTATATGCCTATGACTTCAATGATAATGGATTAACTATAGGTTCCCCCTTGAGGGAATGATTAAAAAAAAGGTCGATGATTAGTCCCTTGAAATGATGAAATTATGGGATGAAAAAGATAAAATGGGGTGAAAAAGACCAATTTTCCCATAGGTAGTTATAATCAGTGGCATATGAAGCTTCTCTAATTAGGAATAAAAATGGGATGTTTGCCCATAGGTAGTTATAATCATCAACATAGGTGGGATTAAAAAGGTAATGATTTTTCCAAAAGTGGTTATAATAATTGAAAAATGATTAAGGTAACAAGATAATGATTTTAAAAAAGGTGGTTATAATTATTTAAAAGGCAAAACAATGATTTGGCCACATGTGGTTATAATCATTGGTAGGATAAAAACATGCCCCAATTTGGCAGATAGAGATAATGGTTTACCCAAAGGTAGTTATAATCATTATCATAATGAAAACATTCCCAATTGGGTAGAAGAAATAAAATGATTTACCCAAAGGTGATTATAATAATGTCCTACAAATAAATTATAACACAATGATGTACCCATAGGTGGCTATAACCATTGTCTCTATAGGTGGGATAGTAAATAATGATTTTCCTAAAGGAGGTTAGAATCATTGGAAATATAAGTGGGATGGTATATAATGATTTGCCCAGAGGGAGTTATAATCATTAGTATCTCAATTATGGAAAATTGATAATGGGGCTTATGAACTAGATCTTTAGTCACATATTAAGAGTAAGTTGATATATAAGAGAAAGATGAATTTAGGCAATCTGCTATAAGGGAGATGTTCATCTGAACTAGGAAAGGGTAAAATTATTTCATGATTTAATGACCCTATATTTGGGTATGATTTAGGTAGATCAAGAATTTTAAGTGCCAAGGAGTATCAACATGGTCACATTACTTATAGAATTCTTGACCTAATTTTTTCTATAGAATGTGATGTTTATGCATAATGATATAAATCATCATTATAACATAGCCAAAATATGTAAAAGGACTGACACATGATCTAATAAATAATGAATAATAATGCACCAATGATAAAAAACATGATGGCAATGTTAAAATATGAATATAGATGGATGCAATAATAATGCATAAGTTATCACCCAGTGAATGCACATAGACTAAATCAAGGTAAAACAAGAAATTAAAAAAAAAGGCAAACAAAAAAACATAGAAACAAAACAAAATAAAGATAATAAAAGAAAACAATAAACAAATAATTCTTATGCACAATATTAACACAAACATGTAAAAAATAAGAAGATGACACAAGGTTGACCGAGCTATCTCTCGATACACTAGACAAATGGGCATTGCCTACATAGTTCCATGGACATAATATCTAACAAAAAAAATTAGGGTGAATGTAGTTCTCCCAAGATATGGGATAAAATAAAATTATGAGAAATAAAACATGATTATGTCAGAGAGGAATATGGGAATGGGATCATAAAATGGTGAGTGCATGGGATATGAGGCTAGTAAGTATGGGGAAACTAAATGACAAGTGGTTTCTTATGAAGTAGTTAAGGATCCTAGAATCTTGAAGGCAAATGAGTGGTTAATGTTTAGGATTTTATATATCTTTTTACAAATGTTTTTCATATTTTTCAAATCATCTCAACTTGATTGAGGATTATGAGAGATGAAATGGTCCAATCTCAAAAAAAATTGAGAGCATTCAAACTTAAAAATTCTCTCAAAATGGGAAAATCATGGCAAAGGGGTGACTGAGTTGACATCAATGTGAATTGATCACTACCTACATAGTCTCATGATTGGACCTTGAGTCACTATAATTCTACCTTATAGCATAAGAATCTAAATAGGTAGCAATAAATCTCAAATAAAATAGGAAGAGTAGGAAAATGGAATAGTACAACATAGGCATGGAAAGGTGGTACTTAAAGTAATGATAGATAAGTGTTGTTCCTAGTTTTACCATAGGTAGTTATACTTAGGAAATAATGACATAGGCCAATGATAATAATTTTCCCAAAGTTGGTTATAATTAGTAGTATGATGGTGAGACATTATTACCAAAAGCTAGTTATAATCAAGAACACTTGGTATAAAATGAAATAAAAAATGAAGGATGAAACTACCAAACCAATATCATATTGATCCAAAATTCAGCCTTTGTCTAGAATGTGGAATCACCTATTGTAACTTGATCTAAATATTTATGCTAAAAAGTAATTATCAAACCACTGGAATGAAACCAAGGTCAAAAAAGGCTGGTAGGGAAGGTGAAAATAACTAATTCAAGAGGAGATGTATGTAAAATGATACATGGCATGGTATATAGAAATAATGTCAATAATTATGGTATAATGGAAACAAGTCTCATAGACAATTCTTCGAATATCTCAAGTGAAGTAACACTTGAGGTGTATAATGTTTTTTGGCTCATCAAGTCCATACCCATCTGTTGTAGCAATCATATATGCTCCAACACCATAGTTTATAATAATGATGAATGGGCCTATCCAATTGGGCTTGAACTTACCCTTGTGTTTCTTCTCAACCATACTATTCTATTGGTTTCATTTAAGTACAAGATCACTAATATCAAATTTTCTATATTTGATGCATCAATTATAGTGGCCATAGATTTAGTTCTAGTATGCTTGAAGGTTATTGACTGTGTCCATGTTTTTTCATCAAATAATTCTAGTTATTGTAGGAGAGATACTTGGTAGTCTTCATCATCCAATACATTCTTCAAATAGATTGACAAAGAAGGTAACTCAACCTCAATGGGGATAATGGCCTTCGTTCCATAAACAAGCGAATATAGAGTGGCTCTTATGGGAGTATGATAATTGGTATGGTATACCCAGAGGGTACAAAATATTTAGAGGTGCCAATCATAGATGGCATCATTTAAAATATTTTTAAGTATGTTCACAATGGTTTTATTAGCTTCTTCTACTTGGCCATTACCTTGTGGGTAATATTCCATGGAAAAATGTTGAGAAAGTTTATACTTGATACATAGTAATTTGACATTGTTGTTTTTGAATGATCCAACAATATCCGATATATTGTCAGATGGGATATAATAGTGGTAGATGAGATGGTTGAAAATGAATTTGGAAATTTGTTTTCTAGTCATGTAAGTGAGGGGTATAGCTTCAGCCCACTTAGTGAAATTTTTAGTAGTAGTAAGTATATATTTGTGGCCATTAGATGAGGTGGGTATTATCTTCCTAATGAGATCAAGGCCCCATATAGGAAATGGCCATGGAGTAAGCATTGGTTTTAGTGTCTTGGTTGGGGAATAAATTATAATGACATGCCTCTAACATTTATCACACTTTTTAACATACGTAGCTACATATACATATATTATTAATAAATAATACCCAATATGTAGGAGATTTTTGGCTAGGATGGCCCTACTAGAGTGGGCTCCACATACTCCATTAACTTCCCATAATGCTAATGTTGATTCTACCAAATTTAAATAATGAATTAGAGTTGCATCAAAGATATAGTGGTAAAGGGTTGTTCCAAGTAAGATATAATGTGTGGCATGGTGGATAAAGGCCTTAAATTACTTACATGATAGGTCTGGTGGCATAATGTGGTCATAAAGATAGGCATAAAGGTATGAATACCCTATAAAATTAGTACCAATAATAACAAAGATAATTATGATGGTTGAGGGATCATGAGTTGGTGCTAGTAGATTTTTGATGAGGAATTAGTATTCTTTTGTCATGTCAATATGATGGATCAAAGAGCCAATGGTGGCAATCATAGTTGTTATTATGTTACCATCTCTTGGTATATGTTTAAATTATACATCAAGAATCTACTATTTGAGATTATCGACCCTAGCCTTGTATGGCACCATCTTGCCATCCTTACACTAAAAATGATTTGTCACCTTATTAATGATTAATTGAAAATCACTATAAACCTTGAGATATTGAATATTCCACTATACTACCTAATGTATCCCTACAACAAGTGATTCATATTCAACCATGTTGTTGGTACAAGGAAATTTGATATGAAATGACTTAGGGATAAGATCCCCCATGGTGTAATAAATAAAAATCCTATCCCTAATCCATGTGCCATGAATGATCCATGAAAATATGACTTCTAGTACTACTCCTCAAGAGGCATTTCAATGATGTTTCATAATTGAATCATCTAGAAATTATAATTTTAATGACTTTAAATCTATAAGGGGAGCTTCAAAAAGCTAATCTAAAATAACTTGTCCCTTGATAGATTTATGATTGATGTATTCTATCTCAAATTCCCTCAACAATATGATACATTTAGCCAGGTGGCCTTGTAAGGCTATTTGAGATAGTATACACTTAAGCGTATCTACTTTTAAAATGACCATGATCTTGTTATTTACCATGTAATTCCATAGTTTCTAAGTTGTAAATACCATAACTAAACATGCTTTCTCAATGGGTGTATAATTGTGTTCATATGCAATCAATGTACAACTTAAATATTACATGGCATGTTCTTTTCCATTATCATCACACTGAGTGAGAAGTGCCCTGAAGGCTTTATTTGTCGTACATAGATGCAATAAGAATTATTTTCCTAGCATTAGTGCCAATAAAATAGGTGAATTGGCAAGATAGTCATTTAAATGTTGAAAAGATTTATGGTATTCATCATCCTAATAAAATGGTACACATTTCTCTAACAAATGTGTAAATGGGTGGCATTTATTAGCCAACTAAGAAATGAAGCATCTAATAGACTGAATCTTACACTACAAATTATGAAACTGCATTAAATTAGATGGTGGTGACATCTCAATAATTGATTTTACTTTGGTTGGATTGAATTTAATACCTCTATGAGACACAACAAAGCCTATAAATTCAACTAAAGTAATTACAAAAACACACTTCTTAGGATTAGTTTTGACCTTTTATTCATGCATTATCTCAAATATTCATTATAATGTTATTAGATGATCATCCTTGGTCTTTTATTTACCCAATGTCATCAACATAATATTCAATAATGTCATGCATCATATTTTAAAATATGATGGGAATGGCTCTTTGGTATATGGACCTAGAATTTTTTAGTCCAAATTGCATAACTTGATAGCAAAATGTTCCCCATAGAGTTGTGGATGTTATTTTATGTTGATCATCTAACACAACCCAAATCTAGTTGTATCCTTAAAATCTATCCATGAGTGAAAGCATTTCATAACCCACTATGGAGTCAACAATCATGTCAATGTTTGGTGGAGGAAAGTCATCCTATGGGTAGGCCTTTTTTATATCTCTAAAATCATTATATATTATCATTCCTTTAGGATTCTTATTGACTAGCACAACATTCAAGATCTACATTGAGTAGTCGATCGATTGAATACATATCACTTTTAAGATATTTTCTAACTCTTTCTTTACTAATACAATAATGCAAGGATAAATTTTGTACAATTTTTATTTCATAAGATTGGCATTAGGATGTACCACAAGGTGGTATATAACTAAGGTTCCAAACTAGGCATGTTGAAATAGGCCCAAGAAAATATATCCATAAATTCCCTCAAAAGGGTTTGAAAGATATAACGTTCCTCTTTAATGAGGGATGTACCTAGTTAAATCCATTTCAAATTGTCTAGATTCTTGATGTTAAATTTTGTAGTGTCCTCCATAAAAAGAGTTGGACCATCTTCTAGAATATTTGAAAAAGATTTAAATTGGCCTGCAATAGTAGATTCCTTAGCTTAGACTAGCTCTTCAAGTTCTCCTAGACAAGATGAATCAAAATCTCCCAATGGTAGGGATGACCATGTGACAAACAATATTGGGAACTCTTTGATGATTAGATAATTTTTTTTTTGTTCTTCATAACTAAACTTAGACCCATAATAAATTTCATCTTTGGTGGTCTCTTGAGCTATGTTTGAGGAAGGTTGAACACCCCCATCTAATGGCACCTGAAATAGGTTTTCACCGCTAGAATGGCCTTTCTCCTTACTTTTACCCTAGTCCAAAAGTGCCTCAAAGAGGTTTTCACTTTGGGACCTCAATGTTTTAACCATTTGTTTATGGATAAGGGTGTTCACCCATTCTCTAAAATAGGATATATGATCTAGCTTGATTGAGAACCATTGTTTGTGGTTTCCCAATAGAACATGATCCTTAAGGCCTAGAAAATTACAAAAGGCCTCATTATTCTCAAAATCATCTACAGACACTATGAATTCTTGTTATTACCAAGCTATAAGTTGAGGATGATATAGAGTAAATGTATTATAGATAATTACCTAAGGGTAAAAATGGCATGTGTGTTAAACAAATTAGTATCAACCAATTCTTCCTAAGGGATATGATTAGAATCTACTTCATTATCATTATCATCATCACTAGTAATTATAATTAGAACATGAATAATATATGTGGGGTCATCCCTAGGTGGTTTAAATATGATACCATATGTTCCTTTATACCAAGTGGTAGAAATTAGCTCAAGTGTTCCTTACTGATTAGGCCCATAGCCTCCTCCTTGATAGGCATGCTTCTCCATGATCTTATTAAGTATAGGGTATTTGAAATTTTGGTAACAATCATCTATTTTGTCATTATATAACTAGGATTCATCATCTACAAGTGGGTCCTATTCTTGGCAAAGTAGCTAATGTAAAAATGATAGGTGAAGGACTATACACTTTGGGTTTTCCATTTTGTTTCCATACCATCAAAGGTGTTTTGGATTTAGATATTCTATAAGACTTGGGGTGTTTTGAAAGCTTGGTACTTTGGAATGTATCATGGGTTAAATATTCTCTTGGGCCATTAATCAAGATGGTATAATGATTAGACATTTTAGAAGGTGACATGTGGGAAAGTGAATCAAAGGTATTTAGGTCAATGAAATTTGCCTCTAGTGAATCAAAATATATTTATTTCCTCTTATCTATCTTGGTAACTAGATTCAAGTCAATGTAATAATTATAACTTTCATACTTGGCCTTTAAATGCTTACAATGTTTGTATGGTTGCAAATCCGCATAGATGGTAACCTCCATACCTGCATGGGAGAACTTGATACACTAGTGAAATGTTGTTGGGATTGCATGAATTTCATGTATCCAATGTCTACCCAAGTGTAAATTGTATGATAATTCTAGGTCCAACACATGGCATAATGTATCATAGGTCAAGGTCCCAATGATAATTGGTAAGCTAATGGTGCCTTCTAATTATTGCTCTTCATTATCATATGACTTGATAATAATCTTTTTTAGTTGGAGATAATTTTTTGTGTACCTAATAAGATTGATGAGATTTAGAGACACAATATTTAGAACTGATCTATTATCTATGAGGACATTCTTTAATTTGTCCCTCATTATGACAAATTGGATGTATAATGGATTGCTATGTAGAGGGCCAAGGGATAACATATCACTTTAGTCAAAGGTTAATTGATATCTTGGGACTAGATGTCTAACCAAAGCTTGGAATTTGTCTAGGGATATGTCATTTGGATCTTATGATTGGCCAAGGAACTCTATCAAGATATTCTTATGGATGGTAGACATACACAATAATTCTAAGATGGAAATTTATGCAGGTGTCTTCTACAATTATTCCACAATATCAAACATCTTGTCAAGAAAATTAGTAAATGGATTGTTATTAGCCATAATAGTGGGTTGGATGGGTGTAGTGGCATATGGATGTGGACCTGGTATTTTAATCTTTAACCATTGAGTTGTGATTGCATAATTGGGACTAGATATATGACCATTATTGTTGTTAAATGATGGTGCGTGGGGACTAGATAAGATAAGTATTTATTATCAATGCACTTGTATGTGGTCAGGGTTCAATGATGAGTTATCAGTATAAGGTCCAAATAAATAATCCCTACTTACTAGTATATTGGTATGTAGTCCTAGATCAAGGAAGGATCAATGGCATAGGTTGGCTAGTTAGAATTGATTAGTAATTGTATTGTTTGATTGGTCCTTGGTCTTATATTAATGGTAATGGTGGAAATGCGACCTCTTGTAATATGGCATACAAATTTATTATAGTCATACACAAATGCATGGTATGTCTATTGGTTATTGGTATCATTTTGGCCTTGGTTCATTTATTTGGTTAACATTAGTTATGTTACTACTAATACTATTGGTTTTATCTTGGTTGTTGATACTATTATTGTTGTTGTTCTAGCCTTTATTGTTTTTGTTATTTGTTATGTTATGGAAAGGGTTTTTGATAAATACCCAAGTTATGATTGAATGTATAAGATCCATTATCTAACATTATCTCCCCATTTTCTAGCATATTCTAAATAAGATGTTTGATCTACACTAAATAGTGTATATTCTGTCCATTAACCTAATGGTACTCATAGAATTCATTTT
Source organism: Torreya grandis (assembly GCA_037957365.1). NCBI lineage: Eukaryota > Viridiplantae > Streptophyta > Pinopsida > Cupressales > Taxaceae > Torreya > Torreya grandis. The sequence continues at coordinate 932,028 of JARHVA010003140.1, read as the reverse complement.
GCCTATACCAATTTTGATAAGAAATTCCCTTAGGATAGTTCTTTGGAATATGCTAAATAATCATATTAGTGGTGGATAGCTTATGAAACATGGATTCAATTGGTTCTCTAAGGTTGTTAAAAACTCAATGAGTGGGAATAGTTCTCCTTGGATGAGTAGGGGTTTATAAAGACAAAGCGTGTTGTGTTTTTTGTGATATTATAGGTTACTATGAAGGTTGTGCTTGTTGGATAAGTTGTTGTTTATGAATAATTTGCATTTATAGTGTAGGTTGAGAAGATGGTGTTTGCACCATTTAGAGATTTCACAAATTTGTTACTCCATTTCCAATAAGATCTTTATTGCAATTGAATGGCTTAGATTTCTCATAATTATTAGCCTAGGCTAACTGTGATGCTTGTGCTTGGACTTGATTCTAGTTTTGGCCATTGATTTGGTTTTGATTTTGGTTCTGATTTGATGAGGAAAGATTGATGATCCATTTATTAATAAGGTATATTTTAATCATAAAACCTTTGTCAATTATTTACTTAAAAGTATCTACGCACTATATCTCTAGATGATAAGATATATCACTATGTAAATTCTTGGTAAACACAATGGCTAATTGTTTGTCTAATAAACTATGGCTGAATGAGCTAGAAAGTGCTCTCTATCATTATATATAACTCATGAAACTTTCACCAACCTTTTATTTGGCTTACATTAGATCTAATAATAAAATATCATGTTTGAGATTATAGGAGAAGTGTTGCACAAACTTGTCTAAAAGGTCATAAAAATTAGATACTGAGTTTCTCATCACTTGTAAAAACCATTCTAAAACTTGTCCTACTAAACTCTAAGGAAATACCAGTAGGAGGTATATCTCATTATAAGGCATTGGTTAGAAATCAACAAAGAATTATGTTAAATAGGACTTGAAATCTCATTTACCCTTATTTTTTTAAAATTTTGATGGTTCATACCCTAGAGGAAATGGCATTTGTAGATACTCCATGTTGAATGGGTAGGGACATACATCTCTAACTTAAACTTACTAGTTTGTTTCCAATATTAGATAGTGGTAATTGTATCCTTCATTTATTTTAGTTCTTGTGCTAAGAAACCGAATGGAACATTAGCTTGAGGTGGAGTCTAGTTGGTCAAAAGTGGATTACTTGGACTAGGTTATAATAGAGGCATGGTTTGTTATGGAATGTTGATTTAGTTAGGGAATTGACTAAGAATACGTATATATAGATTAGGATGTGATTATTGTAATTGCATACATTATGGTGTAAAATTATAATTATGATTTAGTATATAGGATTGGTGTTGGGGAAATCATGGCTAAAATGGAAGGATATGTCTATGAGTGAAGTATCATGCCTTAGAAGGTTGAATAGGAACTTTTTATTGATTGGTTATACCTAGCTGATTAAGGGGAACTTGTGAACTAGGAACATGTCATTGGATTAGTGGCACATTTAGAATAAAAGACTATTGTTACCTAACTATCACTTACAAAATAGTAGAACCTCTTTATTGCACAAACCCTCATTGGGAAGTAGATACTTGTAGAGCGTTCAACATTTATCACTAAATAATAGTCATATGATGTTGATTAAACATCATATATGATTATAATGGTATATTAGCCAATGATGGAAGGGGTATGTTTGTCACTACCTAGTGAGGTAGAACATTAGTTACCCCCTATTGAGTTGGTAAACTATTTGACCTCTATTGTATTATTATACTAGACTGTGCCTATTGTTGTGAAATGTTAGTCATTACCTATTGAGGTAGATTAACGTTCATCATATTTTTTTGAGGCAAGACAATAGCTATTTCTTGACTACTTAATCCTTATGATCACATGCTTGAAGAATTAGTTGGTTGAGGATTAGAGGTAGTTATTTATGATTAGTAGCTATAAGATCCTACCCTTTATAGTTTTGGTGTTAACTAAAGGAATTTTTTATTATGGACTAGTTATTTATGTAATTACACCTTTTTGGTCTGGATTGGATGATACATGTTATCTATAATGATGGGATCATTATTCTATGTAGAAATAAAAGATAATTCTTTGATGGTTGGGGCATTGAACATGTTTCCAACCAAATTAATTTGAATTAATGGGTATATACCTTGATTTTATTGGTCTATCAATTTGATTAAGACACCTATTTAAGGATGTAGCTCGATAAGTGGAGAATTTTACATGGCCATGCTATTAAAATTATGCACTAAGTTTAAATAGTTCTAGTATGTTGTCTACATCTGTATGAAGTAGTCCTCCATGAGGCCTTTTATTATGAAAATCATAAATGGGTCCTAATTCAACATCAACATTAGAGCTTGAGGATTTATAGAAGAGGCATGTTCAATGTTTTAATTACTGCCTCTAAACTTGGCAATTTTTTATGGGTGATGTCTATTGAAAACTTAGCCCCTACCTTTGTGGCCCTGATTAAAACTTCATCCTTATTTACAATCAAGTTAATATCAAACAAATATGGATCATATGTTAACAACATCTTAACATAATATAATTGTTTTTTAACTTTGTTTACAACTGATGGTATGCTAGTTAGGTACTACATTATTTTATCTTGGTCCTACTCTAAGTATGGAGGTGTATTGAACAAATAGTGATATAAAGTATCTTGTATTTATTCCATTGATTGAGTGTTATAAGGTGGATAAGGATATATCTCATAAACTACATCATCACCATATGGGTCTTGATAAAGTATTGTTGTATAACCACATTACCATATCCTAGATTATACATGGCTCCATTACGAGTATAGTGAGACATATTCAAATCAATGATGACTTTTTCATGATAAAATGGCTTAGATTTCTTTAAAATATGAAAAATAATGTCTAAAAATATAAATGATTCAAACTTGGTCTAACTTGTTTGAAGAAATGGAGTTGTATTTGCAAAAAGGTCTATGCTAAAATTTAGTATAAAACAACGTAACATCAAATGTCTAACGTTAAATGTCTCACATAAAAATCTCAAGTGGATGAAATAAAATGAAAAAACCAAACTCTAGGTTTAAAGTGTTCCAAACAAGTCTAATCTAAGAAAACCAAATTTTTTAGGTCTATTGGCCAAATGCGGCACAAAAACTAGGATCAACATAGGTAGATGTTAGGAGTTTTGGAAAACACATAAAAGCTAGACTTTAAAAACAAGGTGAAATTTTTAATCTAACAAATGTGAAACACTTTGGCATAAAATAGGTATTTGAATTTAGTCATGAACTTGGTCAATTGAGATAATGCACCAAACAAAATGCATATAGAATATAGGTTGCTTCTCCCAAATCTAGGCACAAATAATAGTTTTCAAATTTGGTAAAGAATTGACCTAAGTTACACAATCCAAAAGGAAAAGATCAATGTCTAGGCCCATATTACACAAGGCATAAATAGAAATCAATCAATGTTTGGATTTGAAATTTCCAATGTTAATTAAAAACTCAACTGAAGAAACTATGATTCTTTAAACAAACAACAAGCTAGACAAACATGAATGGCATAACAACACTAGACAAATATCCAAAAGACACATGTGGCTTTGGTTTAGAAATTAGAAATTGGACACAAGGTAAAAAAATTATATGAAATGATTCAATAAATGTAATTATGTTATCATTATCTAAAGATGTGATCAATGGTTAGTTTCAAGACTCAAAGGTGCAGTAAACTAGAAATGATTTAGGTAGCGTAATGTTACTCTTTTCAATCAAGTGACACACAAAAGTATGGTATCAAATAGAAGGAATAAATCCTCCTCAAAAAATATAGTGATGTATAATTCAATAATCATTTGTATGTGGTGAAACAAACAAATGTATTAGACTCCAAAACAATGTGAGAAAATGATAAAATGACACAAACATCTAAGTGTAATGTCCTAGATCTTAAAACTACCAAGGTTACATATTATTGTCAAATTCTATCAATATAATCAATCTTAGGAGGATTTTAAGTGAAAATACAAAATTAAATGTGCATTAAAATTAGAGTTTTTACACCCTCATTATTTCAAGAGATTATATGGTGACATGTAACTTTAGGCTACTCACCCTACATCAATAGTATATCTCCGATAAGTACGGTTATTATAAAACTAAATATTTACACATTTATAGATAGTCCCAAGTGTGGATAACACAAGGTATGATCACATAATTTGGATCCACATCAAATATATTTTGGTGAAAAGGTCTTGTAATTTTCATAACCACTACATCTATCACTTGCTTAGTGTAGTGCAATGTCCAAATTTATCCTATAGTCTAAGGTAGTATCTTACTAACAAAGTTTTTGTAACCACTCAAATAAAAATCCTAGTATTTTAACCTCAATTTGTATACTCCAAAATGGAGTGGGGTTAAAATGATGGGAGGACATGAATTCTTAGGTCAATGCTTCATTATATAACCTATGAGGAGGCTATGAAATCTTGCTCACAAACCAAGTTACATTAAAAAAAGACAAGTAAAAATACTTTAAGGTTGCATTTGGAATACCTAGTTTATATGGATTTGGAGAGGGCCTTAATGAAATTAATTTAATCCCTTTTGATAAGGAACCAATGAAAATAATGATGAATTTTGGTCACACAAGTTCCCTAAAGGGGATGAGGGGAAAGCATACACACATCAATCATTTTGTAAAAATAAACAACTTTGAAAGAAAAAGCATAAAAAAACACTCTTAAGAGTATGTATCTAAGTGTGATAATTTATTTTATTTCACCAAAGTCAGATGTTTATTAATTATTTTCCCCTTGTTATTAGTTAAAAAAATTGTAAAAACTTTCACAAACAACCAAGCATAAAATAACTAAGTTCTTTTTAGGCACCAATAAAAATGTTCAAGACTTAACCCCTTCCAAACTTTTACCTTTTTACCACTTAGGTCCTACAATTTTTAGAGTGTTTTGCCTACTTATAAGCCTAAATGTTAATGAGAAAAAAAGATTTTGAAATTAGTTCTCAAGTTTCTCTATTTTTTCTCTCAAATATTGACATCGATCCATATAGGGATTGATGTTGATTTATAAAAATTGATGCTAGTTGGTTATATAAGTATTGACACCAATCAAAATAGATCAATGCCAGTTTCTTGGAACATATATAAAAACATAATATGGCCTTTCACAAAAATTATGGTTAGCAAATAAGTTTAAAACTAACAAATAACACTAGGTCCTTCAAGATAAAAGTTAGATAAACAACATTCAGTCCCTAAGAAATAAAACAAAATTTAGAAAACTCAATAAAACATTGTTTAAACATATTTCTACCATGCTTTATTTTGCATGTAGAGGTGAATGTCAGTTATGATAGGATCAATGTCAATTAGAGGAAATATATGTCAATATCTATGTAATTTATGTATCAATAAAAAATAGAATACATGAAAAATGAAGATAAAAATTGAATTTTGTTTAAACACATTTATACCATGATCTATTATACATGTAGAGGTCAATGTCAATTATTATAGGATCGATGTCAGTTAGAGGAAAGCTATGTTAGTATCTATGTAATTTATGTATCACTAAAAATTAGAATACATAAAAAACAAAGCTAAAACTTGAATTTTGAATATTATCAAGCATTCATTAGAAAAATTAAAAGCTATATATTAGTCTCCTTATATATTTGGGATGATTTTTGGTCCCACTAGGTGTGTCATTTGTGATCATAGGAATTTAATAAGGGAGGTTAGTAATATGTTAGTTTAATAAATAAAAACTCAAATAAAGACACTAAAACTTATAGTCCTAGCCTAAAACTTAGGGAGAGAATAGTAAAAAAATAAAAAAATAAAAGAAAAACTAAAACATAAAATATACAAATCTTTTACCTTCCTTAGGAGCTCCAAATTCTTTGTTGAGTGTCTTACTTAGCATGTGCATCAATAAGTCTTTATTAATAGAGGTTGATTGGATCCTTCTCTTCTTAGAACCATTGTATTTGATGTGTATTTTTATTATTTGGTTCAATATTTTGGAATTATAAAACTATTTATATGAACCACATACAACAAAGCCTGCATAATAACTCCATAATATCCAAACTTAAGGTTTAATAGGCAAGGTATTGTATTTATAGCCTAAGGATTTAACTCTTACCTAAGGTGAGTTAGGGTTGATTTAAGGCTTGGAATGGACTAAAACCTAACCTATTATCACTTGAATTTTTAAACTTTTAGGAGATGTCTTATCTCTCCTCATCTAAGTGGAAAAAATGAAACACATCTAGGCTCTAGGTAGCTTGAGAATGAAGTGAATATCTAGATAGGGCTAGATCTACTGATATACCACTTGTATATCACTAACACACCTATTATTTTATGGAAAAGGGAGAGAAAAATATAATCAAACTATCCTAAAGGAGGTGATACACCAAATTATTTTATGACTACCAACCAACTACATGTTACACATGAGAACAAGGGACTAACCAAACATACACTTCTCCAATCTACATCTTCTCACATCAATATTTCATTATGAGGTTGTGATGAATGTTTAGACTAGGAATAATAGACAATAGGCATATAATGGAACTATTTTAATATATTAACTCACTCAACCTTGACACATCATAAAATACTTCACATGACCTACAAGAAGAAGCTTTCCAACTATAAATAGGTGAGAGAATGAGACAAGGCTAAGGAAACAATAATCATCGCATAATCAAGATCAATCATTCAAGTGAAAAAAATTAATAGTCATGTAAGAGGTAAAAATCAATAGTATTTATTGATCCATGGTATGAAAATGAGTAGGTCTTTTCCATACTAAGGTAGAGCATAATTTACAAAGCCCAAAATGGTTAGCTCTTATAAAACTTGAGAGAGAGAGGAGAAGAAAGAAGTCCAAAGGTCACTAAGACACATATTAATCTAATAAAATGAGTTACTTATGCATGATAAGGAAATTTGAAATTGATCATGCAAATATAAGAATCACAAGTATCAATCTAAGGCATGAAATTATTGAAATGTGTCATGAAATTCCCTTTACTGGCTCAAAAAAATGCCTTCATGATTTATCCCTATTTGAGCATACCAATACTGATTAGGGATATATTTTATGATTGTAATGAGAGGTAAGTTTTTTATAAATTCTTATCCATGAATTTATTTTAGTCCTTTTCATTTGGAAACATTTAGAAGTGAGCCATTAGTACCTATAGTCAAATAAACTCATCTTTCTCACACCTTACACACTTGGATTCAAAAAAGGCATCAATTTTACATGAAAATTTCTAAAATAGAGTTTATAACACTTTTAAAGACCCTCCATGGCCTTATAGGGATTAGGCACACCTTAAAATGGTTCTTACTTAGAGTTTTAACACTTCTCACCATCTTGCTCACTATGCCAGTTTTGATTGGGTAAGATGAGAGATCTTATTGAGGAACTTAAGAGTATTTTCAAGGAATAAAATGACCATAGTGAGTTATTAAAATTCCTTATATTCCTCCTAAAATTTATTTAATCCCTTGAAAGTCCCTATAACTTGCATAATGCACAAAATAGTCAAAGAGATTAGTTTTATACCCTATCCATATAGATTTTGTACATCTAATACTAATGGTAGGGATCTTAAATAAGTATTATACAAAATAAAATATAAATTATAGGTAAAATATTCCATTACAATATATTTCCATCTTCATTTCCTTCATCGAGTGTTTATCCAAGTGTTTGCAAGGGTTTTAGGACATTTCCACTCTCAAGCTTTGTTCATAAGAATAGGACATTAGAATTGAAAATAAATTCCATAATAATGATCTTGAAAACCCATGATAAAACTTATAAACCTATTTTATCTCCATGCAAGTCATCAAAAGAGATATGAGCTTCCAAACTTCTTCTATCGAGTTATTTTCTCTATTTGAACAAGACTCAATTGTCTTAAAGCCCAAAAATGGCTTATTCATGGATTCATTTTCATAAAAATAGCATATACAAATATATTATGACCAATAGAATAATCCCAAATGTATTATATTTCCCCTATCATGGTGGAAGTTAAATTGATGCTCCATTTGGCTTTAGGCCTAAAACCATCCCTACATAAGCCTGACTGTATACTTGACGATTTAGACAATTTTTGAGATTTTACCTTATTATAAATGTTATTCATGTTTTTTTATGTGTTTTAAATATTATTACACATTTTTTAAGGTTTAACCATCTCTTGGTCCACCCTTTCATCTCTTCTTGCCAAGACTGTAGGGTTTGTGTGCATTTGGAGTGCCCTTTGTCTGAGATAAAATAGATGGTATTCCCCCTATTTAATAATAAAAAATGAATATTAAAGAGGATTATAAAGGTTATGGGGACACTCTTTACCAAAAATTTTCCATTTTTAGGTCATTTAACCCCCCTAATCCTCAAAATTCCACAACATACCCCTTATAAGGTAGAGTGAGTGTATGATAGTCATAATCTGACTATGTATTACCCTTAAAAAGAGTTTTTATGATCTAATTTATTTAATATATGTCTCATTATTTATAAATTACATTTTAAAACCCATTATAGTCATTTTCTCTTTGAAACCCTTGCTAAAAATCCCTTAATCGTTCACCCTATCTGACTGGTCGAGCTACTTGACTATATTTCCTATTTTGGAGGTACACCTATAGGTATGTATATGTGTATTATATTTTTAAGCATTTGAAAAAACCTCCTAATACCTTAAAATATAAACCTCATCTATTCTCTTGATCACTTCACACTTTGGGGTTGAAATACCTTCAATACCAGACATAGGCAACTGACTGTGTATTCTATGTTTCCTCTTCAAAAGTGACTCTTATAGATGTTCATACACATTTGAAGCATAGGTATAGTGTTTAAAGGTATTATAAATATGTTACTTATATCACTAATATATTTACATAATAATCCAAGCCATATTTATACCTTCAAATGATTTGATCAAGCTCACTGTCACTACTCAATCGGTTGTACGTAAACATTTTATTTGATGGGACATGTATAAGTGTAAATTAGGACAAAAAACAATATATATCAAAAAAAATTAATATTTATTTATATAATTAATTATATTTTAATCATTTTTAACCATTTAACCTTGATTTCATGGTCTAGGCTACCAAATTAGAACACAAAGGTCATTCAAATCTTCCAATCCTATAGATAACAATGAAACAATTCAATGTCTAAATAGGCAATTTTGAGTATTCAAAATTATATATTACATTGGTCATTTGTATTTCATACTTTGAACATTTATTCTCCAATTTTAATACTTCAATTTTTGATCCCCAGGATGCATCAAATCCTTTGATAACCTTATTACATGGTCTTGACAAAAAGGCCTAGACCTTTGTTTTGCACTTTTAGGGAAAAGAGTCATGAATACTATCATTGGATCTTTGGAAGGTGGTTATAAACTTTTAATATAGGTTTATCCTTCTAAATATGTATGTTAGGATACCTTTAACATGTTAAAACCTCAAAAATGGGTTTTGTTGACGCAGGAAAGTGCACCCAGTGGCAGGGAGTTAAACTCCTGCCTTCTCCTCACAACATGGAAACTCTCCTCTCACATATGGGATTGGTGAATCTGGAGGAGAGAGTCTATAGATAAGGGCTATCTCCCTTTGATGCATCATGTTGTTTCTATCAAGTACAAAACACACACATGCACACACACACACACACATATATATAGAAAAAAAGGGGAGGGTGAAAAGGGAGAAAGATGTAGGAAAACAAACCTACTCTAAAGAGGTGATGCACCAAAATAGGTTGGCCTTCACACATCCACTCTTAGAACTAGACAAATATGTACATACTCTACACATTTGGTAGAAGGACTAGGCTGTAAAAGACTGGCAGGGAGGCTTTCATGAAAACACAAGGGATAGAAAATCACTGAGGTGCTATGAAATGCACACTGTAAGTGACTCTTATTTTGGTGTTCTCAAATATCAGCTCTTCTCCTTTCAGTTGTAGAAATGGCACCTTGTAGATGATAGGTCTGCTGGTGTTGAACTTGTGAGAGCATCAAGAAATAATGACTGGACACAGACAAACATTCAAGGCATACTCTAAAACATCTATCCAAATAGAGGTAACAAACTACATTTTATTTGAATTAGGTGAAAATTTTCTAGGGCTGCACCTTTGCAAAAGTGGAAGAACTGATTCTTCTCCAAAATGAGAAGTTACAATATATAGAAGAAAGGAGGAAGAAACTTGGTGCTTCTTTGACAAGTTGTCCTATTGCATCCCATTGGAAAGAGGAAAACACTGTTGTGTTGTCATCATTCTAGAAGAAGCCTACTAGAACCATGCTATATAATCACAAAATTTGACTTTTGGCATTTGATCTTTAATGTGGAAGCATGGGTAGTGCCTCTTTTCTACCAATAGATGAAATTTGTCCCCCTTTTTTTAATGCATGGGCCATACTACTTGCTATTATGCCATTTAGGGATTAACAGGCAATAAATTACCTTCCACTACCACTTGGACCACCTTGTCACTTCTGCACCATGTCATTTCTCCTTGCTTGTCATCTACGATTTGTCCCTTGTCTTTCTTATCTCTTTTGGCTTAGTTGGCCCCCGAGGGGTGAACTTTCAATAGGTCACTACATTACTGGCTCTTGATAATGCTTTCTCAGCTTGAAATGAAATAGCCATTTGCTTCACTAAATTTTGACATCCACTCAGCCATCAAGCTTTGAAAACCAATGGATATACCATTCTACTAATATTGATGGCCTTCAGGACGTCATCAAGTCCATCGCTGACTCAACCAGGTCCAATGCCACATGGCATCTGAGCACTAGTTAGGCACTTCTCTATTGATTTCCTGACACCCATCCCTTTGAAAATTCCTTGGACTCAGCCAAAAGTCCCCCACAAGGGCACTGACCCTTTGTGGAACTTTAGCGGGTCCCTTTATTACTTTGAATTGCCCTCTTGGGCTCCCACAGGCAAATTGTCTGTAGACAATTTCCTTGGGTTAAATCCTAAGCTGCTTTGCTATGTATTTCTACAGACAAAATGTCCATAGGAATTCTCCCACCTAGCCTTTGCTTTGATTGGAAGTGCACCCAAATATTTGAAATGCTGAAGTGTCTACCCTCTAAAGGGTACTTTGACTTTCGACTGCCCTTCCAACTTGGGGCATACCTTTGAACCGGGCCGTTGAACCAAAAGGTTCAACAGTTCAACCAAGCATGCCAAATTCCCAAGGCCAAGCCTGATGCTTTAAACCAAGCCACTGATCTAAACTTCTTGAACCAAAAAGGTTCAACGATTCAACTAAGCATGCTGATGAACAAATAAGGCATAAAAGCTGATGAACCATTTCATTGAACTGAATCCGTTGAACCTTTGATTTTGAACCAAGCCACTTGAACTTTTGACTTGAACCAAGCCCATTGAACCAAAATTTGGTTCAACAATTTGGTTCACCCATTGTTGAACTAAGATTTTAAGTGAGCGGCCTTAAACTTGAAAATGGACTTGCAACCTGGAAATGACTAGCTTTAATCTACAAGGGAAGAAGGTGACCACAATTTTGCTTGTAGGCAAAATTTTGGTCAACAAATGGTGACTCACAGGGGGAGCATGCCTTCTATGCTTAGAACCAGTTGCCTTGAAATCCATTGGGCATGGATTCAGATGTAGCTTTGAAATAATTAGCAACAACTCTAAATATTTGAGAATTAAACATGAATTTTTACCCCACACGCAAAGGGAAACACACAAGGCTAAAAAACACTACCTGTGTAAACTGCACTTAGGGAAAATAGGGAAACAACTAAAAAACAAACTACTGTATACAGCTAACCAAGAATTCTTCCCTCCCTCTTGGATCAAAATGAAAAATTCTTAAGTCCCCTTCCTAGCAAGAAGACTTATGATGTTAGGCAAATAGTTGAATGGAAAAAAGAGATGGTGACCTACTCCTCTTGCCTATCACCTAAGTTGGTTGGAATTTGAGTGAATGAAAATTGAACATGCCTTTGACATATATGTATTTTGTTTATCCTTAGAAGCCTATTAAGTGCTGGTCCCTAATATAGGTGCTCCTCACCAAGAAATCAATGGTTGTTGGCTCATCACCATAAGCCTCTTGATCTACGCAATTCTTTTGCAACATATCATGGTCTAATTTGTTTCCTTTTATCTCACTAAAAAATCTATCAGACTCATCCTCTACTTCCTCTTGGCCTTCTTGAAGAAGGGTGACTATGGTGATGTCTAAAATGGGCTCACAAAATGATTGCTCATCCCATAAAACTTCACTTCCCTATTTAAAGCTCACTTCTTCAAGGCATTCCTCCTGGAAGACAGACCTCTCCTTTTCCTCCTCAAAAATCAAGACCTCTAGATGTTCAAAATTATCCTCCTAATTTTCCTCTAACTCAGGCTCTTCAATGTAGTCAACCTCATCATCAAAAAATCAAGGAAGTTCATCAAACAGAGGAGAAGAGAACTTACCATGTATTTGTTCCTCTTCAAATTGCTGGAACATCTACATATATGCAAGACCTGTATCATCTCCATTGTTGATGAGGTCTTCACAAGGAGCATCAATGATGATTTATTCTTTGTTGTTGCTCATGATAGCCTCTTAAAGAGCTACAGATTGGATCTTCTGCTCCTCACTCTCTTCCTGTAGAATAGGTTCTTCCTTGAGAAGAGGTGAAGTGGAGAAAACATGTGGAAGAGGAGGCAGTCCTTGAGCTAGAATAAAATGATTCTCCTCTCTCCACTTGATCAACACTTCATCAATATCAGGTGCAGCCTGATAACTCTCTTAGACATGTGTAGGTGGGGTGTGTTTAGACATAGAATGTGTTGTTTGGTCTGAACCATCCATCACACATTGGCCGAGGAATTTTTCTTTGGATTCCAACTCTGCAATTCTCCTGGCCAGATCTTCTTGGAAAAGCTTTTCTTGGAGGCTACCAGTATCATCATAAGCAGGTGTAGCTTCAACTTCTTCAAGGTTTTGAGAAAAACCTTACTTTTCTTTTTCTTTTTTGCCCCATGATTCTACTATTCTTCCCCAGTTTAGGATCTCTGAATTAGAATTTTGCTCCTGTGAATAGGTAGTAACTTTGTTATCTCTAAGGTCTTGAGGTTCCTCCACAAGGTCTAAAAATTTCATCTCTTCTTCAATAAGTAGCTTTATCCTAGCCTCTAAATCTTCAATTTTCTTGGTTAGGTTGTCCTGAAAGTGTCTTTCTTGGAGGTGACCAGCATCATCTTGTTGAGTAGGATCAGCTTTGAAAGAGATGTGCTAGTTTGTGGCATTCCCCCCAGTGGAAAATTTGCAATCTAAGGAATTTAGAAAGTTCATTTCCATGGGAGGTTGTTATGATATCATCTGATGTTGGAAATCTAGGCACACTGGGTTGGGAGCAAGTATATTTGATACACTGGAGTGAGCAAGTGCAATGTGATAGAAAGGATTTGGTACAAAAGAGGGGGATTTTTTTAGAATATGAGGGGGTGCACAAGGCTAGCTACCTTGAAAAGATGGATTTCTCCATTTTGTTACCTCCTCTTCTATGGACTGTACGGCCTGTGTTTGCCTAAACAAACATTCCTCTTCATACATCAGCTCCTACTGATATCTATACTACTCTTCTAGCCTGTTAATTTCCATTGTCTGCCTCTCAAATTCCAATGCCACCTCCCTTATAGTTGTAGGGCAACTAGGAGAGCTACTTGAGGGGATTCTCTAAATATTTTGAGTCTGATCAAAATTATATAAAGGAAAACACAACCCATGATTTTGTGTAAAAGGATTATACATACAAGAAATAATTTTTGATGGCACCAGGCTACTTAACCAACTGATTAACTCAGAGTCACCAGATGCTAAAAACACTTGATTTATTGTAACAAGACCAACATTAATCTTGAAAATTTACTTCATTGTCAAGCTGGGTCGCACTGGGTGTGCCAAAATAGTTGACTCAAGAAAGTACACCCAGTGGCAAGGAGTTGAACTCCTACCTTCTCCTCACAACATGGAAACTCTCCTCTCACCTATGGGACCAATGAAGCTAGAGGAGAGAGTCTCTAGATAAGGACTAGCTCCCTTTGATGCATCGTGATATTTCTAGCAAGTACAAAACACACACACACACACACACACACACACACACACACACACACACACACACACACACACACACACACACACACACACACACACACATAGATAAGAAAAGGGGGGTGAAAAAGGAGAAAGATGCAAGAAAAAAACCTACTCTATAGAGGTGATGCACCAAAATAGGTCTACCTTCACACATCCACTCTCAGAACTAGACAAATACGTACATACTCTACACATTTGGTAGAAGGACTAGGCTGTAAAAGACTGGCAGGGAGGCTTTCATGAAAACACAGGGGATAGAAAATCACTGAGGTGCTGTGAAATGCACACTATAAGTGACTCCTATTCTAGTCTTCTCAAATGTCAGCTCTTCTTTTTTCAACTATAAAAATGGTGCCTTGTAGATGACAAGTCTACTGGTGTTGAACCTATGAGAGCATCAAGAAATAATGGCTGGACACAGACAAACATTCAAGGCATACTCTAAAACATCTATCCAAATGGAGGTAATAGACTGCATTTTATTTGATTCAAGTGAAATTTTGCCAAGTCTATGCCTTTTCAAAAGTGGAAGAACTGATTCTTCTCCAAAATGAGAAGTTACAATATATAAAAGAAAGGAGGAAGAAACTTGGTGCTTCTTTGACAAGTTGGCCTGTCACATCCCATTGGAAAGAGGAAAACACTATTGTGTTCTCATCATTCTAGAAGAAGCTTGCTAGAACCATGATATATAGTTGAAAAATTTGACTTTGGCATTCAAGCTTTAATGTGGAAGCATGGGTTGTGCCTCTTTTCTACCAATAGATGAAAATTTTCCCCCTTTTTTAAATGCACGGGCCATGCTACTTGCTATTGTGCCATTTGGGGATTAACAGGCAATAAATTGCCTTCCACTACCACTTGGACTGCCTTGTCACTTCTACACCATGTCATTTCTCCTTGCTTGTCATCTGTGATTTGTCCCTTGTCTTTCTTGTCTCTTCTAGCTTATTTGGCCCCCCAGGGGCGAACTTTCAACATGTCACTGCATTTTTGGCTCCTGATAATGCTTTCTCAGCTTGAAATGAAATAACCATCTGCTTCACTAAATTTTAAGATCCACCTGGCCATCAAGATTTGAAAACCAATGGATATACCATTTTGCTAATATTGACGGCCTCCAAGATGTCATCGGGTCCATCACTGACTCAGCCAGTCCAATACCATGTGGCATCCAAGCACTAGTCAGGCACTTCTCTACTAATTTCCTAGCACCCATCCCTTTGAAAAGTCCTTGGACTCAGCTCGATGTCCCTTGCAAGGGCACCTACCCTTCGGGGAACTTTGGTGGGTCCCTTTATTACTTTGAACTACCCTCTTGGGCTCCCGTGGGCAAATTGTTCATGAACAATTTCCCCAGGTTAAATCCCAAGCCACTTTGCTATGTATTTCCATGGACAAAATGTCTATAGGAATTCTCCCACCTGGCTTTTGCTTTGATTGGAAGCACACTCAAATCATTGAAATGCTGAAGGGTCTGCCCTCCAAAGGGTACTTTGACTTTTGACTACCCTTCTGACTTGGGGCATACCTTTGAACCAGGCTATTGAACCAAAAGGTGTAATGGTTCAAAGATTTAACCAAGCACACCAAATTCTGAAGGCCAAGCCCGACACTTTAAACCAAGCTACTGAAATGAACCCATTGAACCAAAAAGGTTCAATGGTTCAACTAAGCGTGCCGATGAACAAATAAGGCATAAAAGCTGATGAACCATTTCATTGAACCAAATCCATTGAACCTTTGATTTTGAACCAAGCTGCTTGAACTTTTGACTTGAACCAAGCCTGTTGAACCAAAATTTGGTTCAACGATTTGGTTCACCCATTGTTGAACCAAGATTTTAACCGAGCGGCCTTGAACTTGAAAATGGACTTGCAACCCAGAAATGACTTGCTTTAATCTACAAGGGAAGAAGGTGACCACAATTTTGCTTGTGGGTAAAATTTTGGTCAATAGGTGCATTACTTGTTTTTACACATCTATATAACATCTTAGACCCCTGTTAAGCCACCTATAGGTGGTTATTCCATAGTGTAGGTAGTAGGCATGAGTTTAGGAAGTGGACATGGGTGAATACATTTAATTTGTCCTTAGACATTTTCATTCCTTTAAAACACAACTCTTACATCATTTAAGATCTGAATCAAGGTTCAAAACTCTTATTTTAACATTCCTCTCTTATATGTGCTAATGGCACTATAAACAAGGTAGTGGGCATAAACATAAATCATACACATGGTGTGTGAGACTTTAAAAACCATTGTAACTCATTAAAATTATAATATGTATCCCATCCAAATTTTTAAGACTTAGATAAATTCAAGATAACTCTATTTAACCATTACATTCTCTCTCTATGAAACCTATATGTACATGTTCATGGAAAACTATGTGTACGTGAATCATTGACTATCATCAAGGTCTTTTGTGCTACTTTAGGTATTCAATATAAGTTATCATAACACAAAAATGTAAAAATAACCTTTTAGAGTCTCCATTTCTCCTCTATAGTCATGATTAGATCTCAAAAAACATGATTGTAACTGAGAATAGGCAAAAAGTTGACTGTGAGTATGACAATACTTGGTTTAAAAGGTAATCTCTAATGTTACAACATCCAAAATGAAAAGGAGATGGTATTTATGGAATTGGAACATGGAAAACACCATATCCTACTCATATGAATTCCTTTCAAAGAATACAACCTTCTACAAGTAGTGAACCTAACTACCATTCCACCTAGAACATAAACCTACAAATTGAACTAATTATACCATGAGATATTTTCCAAACATGAAACTAATCATTAAAATAATGAGAATAGGGATTCAAAATCATTTAGAACCAATATAATTATCTATAGTGTATAAACTTATCCAAACCAAGGCAAAACCTATATGATGTACATATTAGCAAGAAAAATTGATAGGTCAACTTCTTACGAATGGTTCATAGAGCATATGTCACCATTCCTCTACAACCAAACATTAAATAAAATATGAATAATTTTATAAGACACCTTCATGATATTTTTTCTTGAAACCTCTCTTATTGACTATACCAAGTATAAACCTAAAGGCCGTTCTTGCTTGCCAAGCCTAGTGGAATAAGAGAGAAGTGGTTTTCTTCATTTCTTGAATATTCTAATAAACTGATCACTATAGCAAGTGTATGGAAAAGAAAGAGACACTAATTAAGTTTCCTCAATTGTAGGAGGCTGTAAAATTCTATACACCTCATTAAATTCTCATTTTTTCTAATAAAATTACCTTTTCTTCTAAATAACTTGACATTTTTTAGTTAAAAATAGTTACTTAAGACATATGAGGACACATGGGGTGTGACATCATACTTTTATAGCTTCACATCTCCCAAGGAGGCCATAAAAGTCATTTAATGCTCATTTTGACCTTGAAAATGACTCAAAAAGACATAAATACTAAAATGACGAATGACCAAGGCTAATATGACAAAAAAATTCATCAAATGACCTATAATACACCTTAATACCAGATATTAGACCCATTAAAACATTTAAAAATAAAATTTTTACCTATAGGGGTCCCGATTTGACTTACAGGGTCAAATTTGGTTAATAAATTGGTGACTCATAGGGGTATCATACCTATTATGCTAACTAGACCAATAGCCTTATCAGTCCATTGGGATTAGGGAGTCATCTAAAGTATGAAACATAACAAGAGGACTTTGATCATTGACAATAATATTGGATCAATCCAAAACCAATTAACTACCTTAACCACATAAAACAAAGGACACACGTAAAATAAAGCAAACAAACTAACAAGACACACACACATATGCTCAAATTACTTATGGAAATTAGAAAAAAAAAAAACAACTATGCACAACTATAAATTAAGCATACCTCCCTTTCTAGGATCAAAAGGAAAGTTCCTTGTATCTCATTATTCATGTGATGAATGATAATGCCAAGCATATTGTTCCTTGGATTGGGTACTTGATGGATCAAACCTATTTCTTGTTACTTCACTTGCTATGATTTCAAGTAGACCATCTTAAAATAGGTCTCCAATGTAGATTTATTCCACTTGGCCTTGTACACATACCTCATATTTATGGCCACTCCATCTCAAGATCAACTTGCATCTTCTTTGTAGCCATGATTTCAAGAGGAGTAGTTTCTTTTTCCCTAGAATATTGATGTCAATAGTAGATTGTTTTGACCTCTAAAATCTGATGTTTAATTTTCTCTGGCTCATTCATGACATTTTAAAAAGTTCATCTTGCTTACCATCACTTGCAATCATCTCTAAGAAAGTTATAGACCCCTTGAGAGACACAAACTCATTACAAATGTTATCAAACTACTACCACAAGTCCTCATCTTCTCTTTGATCAACATCATGAATGGTAACAACAAGAGAATATATTTCATCCTATTCATTAGAATAGAAAAGGACTTAATCCAATATTTCTTCTTTGACAAAAGGCATTCTTCATTATCAGCCAAATAAGAAGACTCAACACAAGGACTCACCTCTTCCTCAACATTTAGGACCTATTAAGGGATCTTAAGTTGTATTTCAATTATCATAACCTAATTTTGATTCTCAAGGGCTACAAGATCCTCAATATGATTCTCCTTGGTGATTCCAATATTAGGCATCTTGAAAATAGATGACTTAGCCCAATGAGGCTGCCAAAGAATTATTTTTTCTTCAAGTAAGAGTTCTAAATTGTTATCAACCAACTAATCCTCTTTAGGTTTACATACCATAGGTCCATCAAGGCAAAGGGTGATGGGTTGAGGACAAGATGAAATAGTTGTGGGGGTGACACATAGAACTCAAAATCAGATTGAGAATTACTTATAGGGGATCCTTTGGGAAGCTCTTGAGGAAGGGGAGGCAAACCTTGGGATAAAGTAGCCTAATTTTGTTCCTTCCATTTGATAATCACTTCATTTACATCTAATTCATCTTAAACATTGTCTTGAGGAGGGTTAGATGGGGTGTGTTTAGGCATAGGATCTTTTTTTGGCTCTAAACCTTTCATCACACCTTCACTCAAGAATTTCATTCTTGACTCTAACTCTTTAATTTACTTGGATAGGTTCTCTTGGATAATTTTCTATTGAATTTTATAGGCATCATCATGAGTATGAGAAGTATGAGAGGGTTGACATTGAAAAAAATAGGTATCTTGAGGAAGGGTTGGAGGTGCTTGCATAAGATCAAGTTTTTTCTCAAATCCACACTCTTTATCAAGGCTTTCATCCTATTTCTTTCCCCATGGTTCCACTTCCTTGTTCCATTTTATGATGTTAGGATTAAGAGTCTCTTCTTGAGTTAGTGATGTAATTTGAGGAGTGGATGAAGTTTTTAAAAAACTTGGGATCTCCTTAGGCTTGGATTCTCCATGTTGTCTCCAACTTAGGATTTCATATCTAGAGGTCTCTTCTTGAGATGTAAATGTAATGGGAGAGGGAAATGAGGACTTAAATTCCACTTCGTTTACTGATGATAAGGACTATTGTATCTAATTATTATCCAACTCAATCTAACTATCAATATTTTCTTCAAAAATAAGGTTTCTTTTTCCAACTCTCTCTTTTAGTTGATTGGGAAAAAGATGACTTTGATAAGCTTGGTTGGGATCGTGAGTAGGGGTCAAGTAGGACTGATAGTAATCTTGGAGAGGTGGATATTAGGGATAATATAATTGGTGAGGCTGATCCTCATAAAATCTTATATTATCATCTAATGATGTAATCAAGACACCTACATCTAACATCTCACTTATTAGCCTTTACCAATCTACTCTCTCAATAGGTGCCCACTCTATTTTAAATAGGTATAATGCATCTCTCACATTATGAGTGAAATTAATAGGAACATATGGACCATATGCACTTAGTGTATCAAACTCTATCATGTAATTATCATAACCTAAAAGAGTTTGATTGAAAGTGGAAATGGACTGATTAGAGAAGTGACTAGATTGACTAAGAGGAGCAAGGTATTAATAAGGCTAGTTATAGGACTAGTATAACTCATATCAAGTCTGATAAGAATCATATCGGAGCTAGTAAGGATCATGACAAGGATGATAAGAATCACACAAAATCTGATATGAAATGCCATAAGCTTGATATACCTCACCAAATTATGTAAAACAATACTCAATGCCAAAGTTAGCCATGGAAGTTCATTAGGAAGTAAGAACAAAATGAATTATTATCAAAAATATTGAAAAGGAATACCTAGGTTGCTTGCCCAATTGATGTAATCTTAGAGTCATTATTGATTGTTAGATAGATGCCTCCAAAGGCTAATGTGTTGAAAGACAACACCAAAAGTATTTCAACCTATTGGACTAAGAATCCCACCAAGCATGTCAAAAATTATTGTCACTTGGATTTTCACCCTTTGAGGTGATGTCTCAGCATTCCTCATCCAAGTGGCATAATTGAAACACTTCTAGGATATCAATAGCCTAAGAATGAGGAGAATATCTATATAGGGATAGCTCCCTTGATGTACTACTTATATATCTCTCCTACACCTATGCTTGTGAGGGAAAAGGGATAGAAAACTAAAACTAAACTATCATAAAGGATGTTATAGACCAAATTATTTGATGGCTACCAACCAACTACATGCTACACATGAGAACAAGGGACTAACCAAACATGCACTTATCCAATATGCATATTCTCACATAAATATTTCATTATGAGGTTGTGATGAATGTTTAGGCTAGGAATACTAGACAAGAGGCCTAGAATTGCACTATTTGAATATACTAACTCACTCAACCTTGACACATCATAAAACACTTATCATGACCTGAAAGAAGAATATTTCTAATTAAAAATAGGTGAGATAATGAGACAAAAATGCTAAGGAAATAATAGACATCACATAAGTAACATGAATCATTCAAGTTAACACACTATGAATAGTCATGAAAGAAGAAAAAATGAGTAGTCCTTATTGATCCGTGGTATGCAAATGAATAAGGCTTCACCATACTTATGTATAACATAATTTATAAAGGCCAAAATGGATAGTTATTATAGAATTTAAGAGAGATAGGATAAGAAAGAAGTTTGAAGGTCACAAGGACACTTGTCAAGATGATAAATTGGGTTACTTATCAAAAGATATATAAGTTTCCAAAACTCTCATTTCGAGCTCTTTTTTTCCATTTGCACAAGCCTCAATTATCTTAAATCATAAAAATAGATTCTTCATGGATTCCTTTACATCAAAATAGATTAGACACATCTGTTATGACCCCATGAACATTCTCAAATGGATTAGAATGCCCCTCTCATGGTGGAAGTTAAAATGACTCTCCATTTGGCTTTAGGCCTACAACCTTGCCTACATAAGTCTAATTGCATACTTCATTATTTAGACCATTTGTTGAGATTATCCCTTATTATAATGGTTCCTCATGTTTTTTTAGGTGTGTTACAAATTATTAAATCTTTTTAAAGGTCCAACCATCTCTTGGTCCACACATTCATCTCTTCTTTTCAAGACTACAGGGTTTATGTGCATCGGGAGTGCCCTCTATCTAAAAAAAATAGAAGGAAATAATATTTAATCATACAAAATGAATATTTTAGAGGATTATATATGTGATTAACACCCTCTTAAACAAATTTAGGCCCTTATTTATGTCATTTGACCCCCCTACTCCTAAAAATTACAAAACATACCCCTAATAAGGTAGATTGAGCATATGATAGTCATAAAATGACTATGTATTACCCTTGAAAAGGGTTTTTATGATATAATTCATTGAATATATATCTCATTATTTAGAATTTCCATTTTAAAACCCATTTCAATAAATTTCTCCCTTCAACCCTTGCTAAAACACCCTCAATCATGCACCCTATCTGACTGGTCAAGGTACTTGTTTATATTTCTTATTTTAGAGGTACACATATAGGTATGTATATATGGATTGGATTTTAAACCATTTAAATATCCCTATTGATACCATACAAGATTAAACTCATCTATTTTCTTGATCACCTCACACTTTAGGGTTGAAATACCTTCATTATTAGTCATAGGTAGCTGACTGTGTATTTTGTGTTTCCTCTTCAAAGCTGACTCCTCTAGATGTTCATGCACATTTAAAGCCTAGGTATAGTGTTTTAAGGTATTATAAATATGTTATTGATAACATTAATATATTTATATACTAATCTAATCCATATTTATACCTTCTAACCATTTTATTAGGCTCATTATCACTACTTAGTTAGTTGTAGGTAAACATTTTATGTGATGGGACACCTGTAGGTGTAGATTAGGACCTAAAGAAATCTATATAAACCTTTGATAATGGTTATTTATATCATTAATGTTATTTTAATCATTTTGAATCATTAAACCTTGATGGATAGGCTACCAACTTGTAACACAAATGTCATTCAAAGCTTCCAATCTTGTAGCTAATAGTGAAGCAATTCAATGTCTAAATAAGAAACTTTGAGCCTTCAAACTTATATCTTCCATTGGTCATATACATTTAATACTTTGAAAATTTATTCTCCAATGTTAAGACTACAAATTTTTATCCCCAATATTCATCTAAGCCTTTAATAACTCTATTACATGGTCTTGACAAAAAGGCCCAGACCTCTATTTTGGACTTTTAGGGAAAAGAGTCATGAATATTGCCATTAGAAATTTGGAAGGTGGTTCTCAACTTTGCCTAGTTTTCTATCCTTCCAAATGTGTATATTATTATCCATTTAACATGTTATAACTTCAAAAATTGGTTCCTTATTTGCTTTTACACCTCTATATAGTATCTTAAACCCTTGTTAAGCCACCTATAGGTGGTTATTCCATAATACAGGTAATAGACATGAGTTTAGGTAGTTGACATGGGTGTAGAACTTCATTTATACTTTTACCTTTTCAAACCTTAAAAAATTAACTCCATCATGAAATACCTAAATCAAGGTCCAAAACTCTTATTTTATCATTCCTCCCATGTATGTGTTAATGGAACTATAGAGAGGGTAGTGGGCATAAAATAAATAATACACATGGTGTGTGAGCTTTTAAAAAAAATTGTACCTCCTTTAAATGATAACATGTATCCCATATAACTTGTGAATACATAGATAATGTCAAGATAGCTCCATTTTAATTTGACATTCTTTCTCCATGGCACCTATATGTGCATGTTCATGGTAGACTGTGTGTATGTGCATCATTAACTATCATCAGGGTCTTTTGTGCTACTTGGGGTGTTAAATATAACTTATCATACAATATAAACATGAAAAACACCTTTTAGAGTCTCCATTTCTCCTCTGTAACATGATTAGAGCTCAAAAAAATTATTGTAACTGAGAGTAGGCAAAAATTTGATTGAGTATGATAATACTAGGTATAAAAGATAAGGTCTGATGTTACAGTTTCCAAAAAGAAAGGACGGTGGTATTTATGGAATTATAATAAGGAAAACACCATATCCTACACATATGAATCCCTTGTAGAGAATACAACCTTCTACAAGTAGTGAACCTAACTACCATTCCACCTAGAACATCAACCTACAAACTAGACTAATTAGCCCATCAGATCTTTGCCAAACATGAAAATAAGAATGGAAATCATGAGAGGAAAGATTAAAAATCATTTGGAACCAATCTCAGTAGCTGGATTATATGGAATTATCTAAACCAAGGCAAAATCTATAGGGTACATAGATTAGCAAGTAAATTGGATAGGACAAATTCTTAGGAATGGTTCATAGAGCATGGGTCACCATTCCTCTACAACAAAACATTAAATGGAATTTTAATAAGTGTATAAGACACCCATAAGATAATTTTACCTAAAACCTCTCTTGCTAACCATACTAATTACAAACTTGAAGGTCATTCTTACTTACCAAGCCTAGTGGAAGAAGAGAGAAGAGGTTTTCTTCATTTTTTTGAATATTATGATCAAAATGATCACTAGATCAAGTGTGTGGAAGACCAAGAGACACTATTAAAGTGTCCTTAGCTTTAGGAGGTCATAAAATTCTGTACACCTCATTAAATGTTCATTTTTCCAATAAAACTACATTTTATTCTAAGGAACCTACCATGTTTTAGTTACAAATAGTTACTTAAGACATTGGACACATGGGGTGTGACATCATCCTTTGACACCTTCACATCTCCCAAAGAGGTCATACAAGTCATTTAATGCTCATTTTGACCCTCATAATGATTCAAAAGGACATAAGGACTAAAATGACTAATGACCAAGGCTAATATGACATTAAATTCCATAAAATGACTTATAATACGCTTGATACGTCCATAGGCCAAATTGATTATTTTAATGCCACTAGATGATTAGGGATGAATATGTGAGAGATTATTATTACATATAATAAGATACCCAAATTAGGGATATATCAATGTGATTATGGGATTTAATGAATGATGCATAATCAAATTTGGGACATTTATTGATTCCTAGCCTTAATTTGTAATGGTTGGTAGGAATCAGTCTAAAGTATGGGTGGAAGATAGTTGTGGCTAGTTTTCAGTGTCTACATAAATGATTGTTAGATGTTAAAGCATGTCCACACACCTCCTCTAAGAACTTATGACTTCCACTTCTAGGTTCACACAAGTATTCATATATATTCTTCTAACTACTTCCAGATTGATATTGTTAACCTGAGTTTAACAAGTATGGTCTATAGTGATTATTTCATGGTCATTCAGTCTTCCTAATTGACCTCAAGCCCTGAGTGCCACCAGTAAATTCAAATCTATTATATGTTCCCCCAAGTGAGGATTTATTAAATAAAGTATTTTTATATCTATACAATCTATATATTTTCATTGTAAAGGTGGAATTTTTAGGCATCCTCACACTACCAAAATATTCCCTCTAAGAACACTTATATTGGTAAAACCTTATAATTTAATAATAATTTAGCTCACATCCCTCCATTATTATTACATTTTATGTGTTATTTGTGTTTGTTGATCTTTGACTTTGGATAGTCCCCATCCCTCTCATTATTGTCCATTCCTACCACCTCTATGTAAAACTTGGGACTCACTTTCAGGTCATATTTCATGTGTACTCAGGTCCATGTATGAACTATCTATGGACCATATGTCATCCCTCTCAACATTGTAATGCATTCTTATACATTAGTATGAAATAATAATGCATTTATAGTATCTATGGTAGAGTCTATATGATATTATATCATTCTTACCAATCTGTAGTGTGATCATCAAGGTAATAGAGGTGTTCACTCTATTCTTGGTACATCACCTTTTACCCTTCTATCAACCTCTTACTATTTCCCACCATTTTTCCCTTGGAAAGTTTAAGTTTTAGTGCTAGGTATAGATTTCATTATACTATTTATAGGTATATGCACTAATCCTAAAAGAGGTGCATCTAGAATAAAAGGAATTAGACTTAATCTAAAGGTCCATCCTAAGGAGTACAAGAGTCCCAAACCTTAGGAGATAATCCCATCATTATAATGAGACAATGAATATCTCTCTGACATGTGAGAGCCCTTTGTAACTATGGGTGAATATTTCAAATTATAACATTTTATATCTTGCTTGGTAGGACCATTTCAAAGAGAAAGTTGAGGAATTGGTACTATCCTTAGTCAACAATATTGTAGACACTCAGTCAAAGCACTTAGAAACTCCAATTATCTATACTTCACAAAGATCAATGTTTCATCCACATGCCAAGACAAATGAGATCATTTTTAGGAGGTATTAATTCTCATTTTAATGAGCCTCTTACATCCTCTAGAATAAAAAGAGCTAGAACATATCTATGTCACATTAGGATATCTAGAGATTTAAGGCACACATCCTCTAGAGATTAGTCTAACCATTATTTTGGTATATTTACCAAACTTATAAGAGGATTATTTCATATCCCCCTAATGGCTATTCCAAGATATAAATTATTCATACCCTTTAATGGATGTAGTCCTTTGGATCTAGCTCAATACGATGACATACTAGTTCAAGTGCTCAAAATCTTATCCTATTTTATTGGTGAGAATGCAACCAACCCTATAGAACATATCCAAGACATTGCCAACATCTATTTGGTTCACCACATCATAGAGGATAATTAAATATTTAGAATTTTTTCCTTTTATTTAAAGGGTAAATCCCTTTAATGGTATAAAATTTTAAGGCCAAATTCCATCTACAACTAGGATGAGCTTGGAGAGTAGTTATAAAAATAGTTTAATGACAAGAGTGACAACTTATCATTGATATAGTAGCTTACCACTATAAAAAGAGTTATGTATGAGTTAAAGGTTGACTTTAAATTTATATTTCATAAAGTTTTGACCAAATACCACCCTTGTGTAAGCCATCTCTGGACACTGCATTTTTATATTATTTAAAGGCCCTAAATAGTGATATATCTATACTGGTCCAATCTATAAGAGGCTCAATATTTCTTGATGCATATGAATTTGTTGTTAAAGCAAAGAATTATTTGATCCAAGTAGGAAAAATTATGCCTAGACCCCCTATGTTGCTCTTCCTAGAGACATTTCCCAACCAACCTATATCACAACTTTCATTAACATCCATACCCATTGTAATCATCCCACCTGATACTTATGTTTTCTCCCTAATGAATTACATGAGGTAAAAACACTATTACAATGTTTCAAGGATGAGCTTGTATTCCTCAAAAGGTAGAAAACATAGCATTATAAGACACATCAACCCTTCAATCAACCATATAAACCAAAAAGGACCCCCTATCAAGGTGTTATGTAATCCCATTGACAACTCACATACATCAGACCACCTTATGCTCATAAGTAAAACATTGTTAGAACCTTTGTATCCCTTATTCTTATACAAAATAACCTTGCGTAAGACTCTAAATGGTGTTTTTGATGTAATCAAATGCAAAACCAGGCCACATGTGTAGAAGAATCTTTCAACTAGGCATTCATGGTGAAAAATGTGTTGCAACCTTAGATGCAACCAAATGATGTAGCTTTATAGGGAAGAGAGGTCCAAATGTAAGTGTCAAGATAAGGTGAATCTAGTTTTATAAATTATAATGAAGGTGACTTCAATTATGTAAATCAAGGTGGTATGTTGGGTGTATAAAGTAGTCCAGTTGATTTTAATATGAGATTCAAAAAGAGATAAATGGGGGAAACACCACTTATCTCAGCACCCTTCACTTCCATGTTACAATTTTTACACATAAGAGCCTAAGTTAGAACACTTGCACAATTTTTAGTGCACATGACATAAGATATGCATAAATTAAATCAAACTAAAAATGGTGTACAAATAAAATAAGAGGTTATTATTACAAAATCATTATCAAAGGTACCCAAACTTCCCTTTAACATAGTCAAGAAAATGAAATGTATGAGCCTTAATTTATCTATGTGGTATGGTCTTGATATTCCTTCTTGAAGGAACTTATTTCTAGATGATTTGAATAATTTATAAGTACACGAACCATCATAGCCTATGCCTCCCATCTCTATGATGCTATATCAACCAAAGGAGGAAGTGCATGGTAATATTAATCCACCCCCATTATACATCTCACTAATCATTGTAAATCACCTAGTACATATTTGAATGATTAGCTTAGGCATGATCAATTCTATGATGTCAAAGAAGATTATAGACATTTTGGGCATTTAATACTCACCTATTTATTAAGGCATCATCCAACTAGATGGCATGATAGTTAATTTTTTTTGAATCATCAAGGTCTTAAACCTCACATTACACACATTATCAAGCCTCTCCATTTCACATGACATCAAAGTCATTGATCTCCCCCATTACCTCATCATATGCCTTTCTTATGATTTCATAATGAATATGGGAATATACCTATCATTTAATTGGTCACATATGTTACTTAGAACTAGATATCCAGCTAATCTTAACATCAAGGCCTAGCCTATCTTTAGAATTCATTAAGATCTATACTTCCCCAACCTAGTTGAGGTAAATTATACAATTTTTAATTAGGATGAGTGTTCAACCCTCCATGAGGCTACCAAAATCTTGGAGGAGGTCCTAGATGACTTACTTGATGAATGGGTGTACGAGCATTATGAGTTCAACTCATATGACCATGTAAAAGAAATAGGACTAGGAAATGTATAAGTTTTTAAAGAGTAACCTATGTTACCAAATTTGGTAAAGGTGAAAGAGGGCCTCAAAGGTATATGATAGTTATATTTTGATGGATCTTAAAGAAGAAATGGCATTGTAGCTATTTTTTTCTAGTCTCCTCTTAAAAATAAAGTTATGTCCATGCATGCAAGTTATAGTTTAGATGCAAAAACAATGTCACTAAGGATGAGACACTAGTTCAGGGCCTTCAATTGGTGTAAAATAAAGGGATCAAAATGTTGGAATAATTTGGTGACAACAAACTTATTATGAACTAGGGTTAAGCACAAAACATTTCCAAAAATGTATTATTGAAATCTTACAAGAATAGGGTGTGGGACATGATTGAAGGTTTTGATGACTTTAACATCTGCTCCATACAAAGAGCATAGAATTTTGATGCTGACAGACTCATGACTATAGGTGTGTAGTATGATTTCCCATGTGAGATAATGAAGAAGTCTAAGTAATTTGTCATACTCATAATTAGAATAGTAGTCTTAAACAATGCAAACAATTGGAAATTGTTTAATAATGATGAATAGAACATCAAATTCTTGAAGGATGAATCAAATTTTAGTGCTGATAAATAATCATAAATTCGATCCCACTATGAGGAAAAAAGCATTTAACTAAGGGGGAATAAACTGCCTAATGAGTTGGTCATGTTGGAAAGCATTTTCAACTCTAATGATCATCTAAAATATGAAATGTGAAGCATGACTATCGAGGATGAGGTTTTTTTACAAGTGAGTATCTTCAACAGAAAGTTCTTAAAGGCCAAAAGAGTATGTTCCCAATTTGGAATTAAAAAGTTTATTAAATTGAGGAAGATGTATGATGATATCTTCACATGGAGGTATAAAAACCTTAGTGGGTTTGATTTAGGCTTAACTTAACACACTATTGAGCACAATCCCAACACAAATCTAGATAGGTAGAAATATAGGCCCATCAATCCCAAAATTGAGCCCTTGATGAACAAGGAACTCTCAAAACTCATTGATGCCAATAAAATATTTCCAATCAAACATTCCTTATGGATGGATAATTTGGTCCTAATGCATAAGACAAATGGAGAAATTTAATTGTGCATATACTTTAGGGACCTAAAAAAATCCTCCCTCAAAGACCACTATGCCCTCCCACCAATGGA
Source organism: Torreya grandis (assembly GCA_037957365.1). Taxonomy (NCBI): domain Eukaryota; kingdom Viridiplantae; phylum Streptophyta; class Pinopsida; order Cupressales; family Taxaceae; genus Torreya; species Torreya grandis. The sequence continues at coordinate 902,472 of JARHVA010003140.1, read as the reverse complement.
ATAAAATTTCTAAATGGTCATTGCTAGATGGTTATTTAGGCTATAACCAGGTTCTTATCCAAGAGTGTGATTGATACAAATGGCAATCACTACTAGGTAGTGTATCTTTGCATATCATAAGATGATTTTTTGATTGATAAATGTAGGGAAAACCTTCCAAAGGGACATGGATTGGCATTAAAAGTATGGATCAACAAAAATATCTTTAATTACCTCAACGATATAAATTTGATGGGAATTTGTAATTTATCTGAAACCAAACAACTACATCTTTACTATACATAAGGGCACTCTACTTGAGCACATTATTTCTAAATGTGAAACCTCAATTGATCTAAACTGAGTCAAATATATTACATTCTTCTCTCTCCCAACTCACAATAGGAGTCTTTAGAGCTTCTTGGGTAGGATAAATTTCATCTGATAATTTGTGCCTAATTTTTCTACTCTATCCAAACCCCTCACAACAATGCTAAAAATGGGGGTCATGTTTAGCTAGACCCATGAAGGTAAAAGTGGATTTGAATCCATCAAGTTCACCATCACACAAGATACCACTTTTATCAACCTAGATTATAATAATAGTTTTACCCTTTATACATTTGGTGCAGATAAAGGCATATTAGTTATTCTTACACAATAGAACAATGGGTAGTTAGAGTAGCCTATCACTTTCTTTAGCTAGGTGATCAAGGATTATAAAATTTGATATATATTTATGGATAAGCATGCCATCATAGTCATATGGGTACTCAAAATGATTAGACACATATTTTACAACAATAAAATCTAGCTCATGGTTTCCCATGTAAGTATTAAATATTTTTTCCTTAGTAATGACATTAGCAGGAAAAGGGATGGATAGATCAACAAGGTGATGGAATATGATTTGTATATCCAAGTCACTAATCTAGTGCAAGGAAAATGGATATGTGAGTAGATAGAAGAAAGTGTGATAAATGAGAACAATGTAGTTCTTTTGTTAAGTGAATATTAAATAGTAGACCAAAGCACCCTGATACATTGGACTAAAAATATGAAAACATTCCTTCATAGTGATGCATATCCCCTTAGCCTAAGTAAATATTAGTATATAGATTTTAGGTGGCAATCCATTCCTTATGTTCTTATTGATGGCATTCTTTTCCTAAGGGACCTCAATGGATTCCTCTTGAGGTGCATAGAGAAAGACTAGGTGAGAATAATCCTCCAATAGTTCCATGATGGGTTACCAGGAAGCCATTGTTCACCCAACACTACTAATGCTAAAATAATGTGATATGGCTATCATTGGCTAAATATATTCAAATAATGGGTGAAAATTAGAAATGAATGCACCTTATTCATATGAAAATATAAAATGGAGAATTTTCCACTTTGCCCAATCTAAGTTGCCCAACCTTTTATGTAATGGGGTGTAAACTTCATTGGCATGATCAATCCACCATCAAGAACTAGGCATAAATGGATCCCCATATCCATAGACCAATTTTAAAGGTGAATTGAGGTAGCAAAACTTAAGGAGGCTAAAGAGGAATCAATTCTATTTTTTATGAGGGTATAATAATGACATTTAGTGTTCTATCCACCATTATCTCTTATAATGCATTGGCTTTCCTCAGAACCAAGATCAACGAGTGGGCCATCAATCATAACATTCACTTGATAATATCCTCAATGTAATGATTTGGATGAGTCCACAAATATTTTTTTTTTTTTTGAATTATAAAAATTGACCATGGATGATAATTAGTGAACCTATAACACAAAGCTTAAGATAACACTTTGTGCTAATTGGATCATCCCTTAGAGAGTGTTGGGAAATTCAGCCTTCATACTAGTTTATGGAAGGGAAGCTAGGTTGATAACATCCCTTGAGTTACCTTTATTTGAATTCACCCATTAACTAGAATTGATTGAGATTTATCCCCTCATAATGAGGTTAGCTGAGCTAATAGAGCTCAAAGAAACTAGAGTTTGAGCTATGCACACTATGGAGTGTCAACAGGCCTAGATGAAGAGGACCTTTGATAAAAAAGCCACTAACAAAAGTTAATAAAAGGGAGATCTAGTGTTTAATTGGGATGCAGATAGAGAGAAATATAGGAAGCATAAGTTTAATGTTATATGGAGTGGCCCATATACCATAATCAGTTTCAAGTCAACAAATATGTACTAGTTTTCAAATCCAAATAGAGAAGAGTTTCCCATCCTGGTCAATGGCATTCATATTAATCGCTACCTCCATTGATCATGTATAATTTGTAAATATTAGTTTAGATGTTTTATATTTCATAAGTACCTCATCTACATTGTTTTAGGATAGTTTGTATTTCCTCCAAGTGCTCACATGTAGTGTCCTACTTAGCTTAGATCATCTTTCCTCTAAGTGTTGTTAAGTGTAGGTAATTTGTTTTATTGTTTTTATGGATGGAATCTTATATTATTATAAGGTTAGATGAGTTGATATACATTGTAATCAAAATACAAAGGATGAATAGCTCAAAATGACTACATGCCCAATGAATTGCTGCAAGGCTATAAGATTCCTAGTTAACAATCAATCAATGCATCGAGGTCACCATAAATGTTGACCCTTCAAGTCACCTTATCCATAAAAAAACTTATTTTACACTTCCAAAGAGACCTCTATGATATGCATTATAAATTTATATAATAAATCTTAAGTGTAGATGAGTCCCATGATTGATTAAAGATAGTAGTTGATGTTGATCTATACCCAAACCAAACACTCATTCCACACCTATGTACCAAGTTGAGTTTAATACCCCATGTAAATAGTTTACATATCTAGTTACTGATCATAGAAATTAGTACCTCATATCCCATGATTTATAGGCTACAACCTAGGCTATGCACTACCTTCTACACAAATTACTAAATCTCCAAAATAGAAAATCAAGCTTCTGGGATAACTAAAAAGGATAAGTGCATATAATTAAAAACTATGAAGAGAAATGTGATTAATAGGCAATAATCTATGTACATGTTAAAAATAAAATAACTAAATAAACTATAAGAGTTATGGTAGTGCATGACTTCCTATGTGCAAACTCTTAATGCATACGTTGTGCAGGACCAAATTAGATTTATGTGCACATAGATTCCCAAGAGTATAGGGCATTTATATATGTCACATGTGTAAAATGGCATTGTATAATTTAAGGAATAAATTGTGTAGCTCTAACATCAATAAGAGAATTCAAGTGACTAATAAATGATAGTTAAAGTACTAGTGGTAGTTTTGTAGTTGAGAGATGGAGGAGGCTATTAGGATGGTTAAATGTTGAAATGATTATTAGATGTCATATCATATCCACACACCTCCTATAAAAACCTATATGTCTTCCACTTCCAAGTGCACATGCAGATTCACAAATATTATTAAAACTACTTATAAATTAATATAGTAAGCCTAAGTTTAATGAGTATGGTGTGCAATGAATATAACATGGCAATTTAGTCTTCTTGATTGACCCTAAGCCCTGAGTGCCACCTTTGAATTCAAAGCTCTTATCTAACCCCCCAAGTGGGGATTTATTTTACAAAGGCTTGTTACCTATATTAAATTTTGGATATTTTCATTTTAAAAGGGGATATTTTTTAAGCATCCTCATGTTACCAAAATCTACCCTCCAAGAGCACTTTTCATGGTTGAACCTTGCATTTTAATAATAATTGAGCTCACCTCCCTCCATTACTATTGAATTATATGTTTTATCTATATTTATTGATCTTTGACTATGGATAGTCCTCATCCATCTCATTATTTTCCTTTCTCAACACCTCTATGTAGAACTTAGGACTCAGTTATAGGTCATATTCTATGCACACTCAAGTCTATGTATGTACTATCTCTGGACCATCCCTCATCCTTTTTAGTGATGTGTTATGTTATTTCAAATCAATATGAAATACTTATGCATCTGGACTATCCATGGTGGAGTCTGTGTGATATTGTCTCATTCTTAATAATTTTTAGTGTGTTTGTTAAGGTAGTAGAGGTGTTCACTTTATTTTTAGTGCATCACATTTTAACCTTCCAAAAACGTCTTACCTTTTCCCTCCATTTTTCATTTTCCAATTCTAGGTTTAGTGATAATAATATATTTCATTCTACTCTTTATAATTCTACATATTTCTCTAAAACTAGGTGCATCTAGAATAGAATGAAGGAAACCTACTCTAGAGGTTTATCCCAAGGAGTGAAAGAGTCCCTCACCTTAGGGGATGATCCCATTATTATAGTGAGATAACAAATAGCTATATAATGTGTGATATCCCTTTGTAACCATTCATTCATGTTTTGAATGATAATAATTATATTTGGGGTTAAATAAAAAATTCATAGAACCTGTACACGCCATAGTAACATTGAATGAACGTTTGTTTTTATTATTAACCATATGGTTAATTGAGTGAATTTAGTTATGATTATTTTTTATAAATATCCTTAGTGATAAGTCCTTACATTATTCTAGATGATGTTGTTCTGTATGCTTATTTATAGATAGTTGTAATGTAATAAAACTATTGCTTAGAAATCTATATTACCTATTGAATGAAATTAATCTTGTCAGGGAATGTTTGTGTTTTCACTAAAAACCATCATTTAATATAACATTATATCATTAAGACTTCTTATGCATATAGGAATGTTTAATTTATGAGATGGTAAAAGTATTGTTTTCTTAGTTTATTTCTTATAAGATTTTATTATAATACATCCCTTAGGGGTCTTGTTTGCCAAAGGTACAAGGGGAAACACCCTATGATAATTTTGTAATGCTAAATTCAAATTTGTATTAAATGGTTTATGGTTTGAAAATTTATTAACATAGTAAGTTTTGAGACATGGAAATTAGTTTATTTTGAGAAAATTGAGATTCAAGTTAGGGTTTGGTTATGATGAAAAAGGTTTATGGAAAGGAAATTAGGTTTTATTATTTTT
>JARHVA010003140.1:875000-895000 GCA_037957365.1 Torreya grandis | reverse complement strand
TTGTAAGACCTACATAGGATGTGTATTTATCATATTCATATAGTAGTTGTGTTAAAGTGTTAACAAGGAAATATATTAATGTTGGTTATATGAAGTATTAATAGGGTAGCTACACATTTATGTATGTAGTATTTTGAATATATAATATAAATAATTATGTGAAGAGGAAAGAACAAATCATTTGATATTTGATTTACTTGTCCTGAAATAAGTTGATATGTGGGGAAATTTGTGTTAGTGGTTATAAAGTATTATGTATGTGTTTGGAAATTATGATTAGATAGATATGCTGAGTTATAAGCTTAGAAAAACTTGATTCTTGGTCTAGATTATTAGCATATTTTTATAACGATATGAAATTAAATTACTTAGATGATTTTTAACAACAAAATTATATATCACATAATTAAGAGAACAATAAATAGATCCAAAACAATAATTGGTGAAAGAGCATAATACTTGAATGTTATGATTCAGCCACTTTGAGGTGGAAAACACCACAATAATGCAATAATAACAAAATTATTAATATGATGGTTAAACACTAACCACTATCTCTTATATATACTATTATTAGATAAGGTTATTCTATAGGATGACTATACTAAGAACATAGAGAAATGAAACAATATAATATGAAGGTATGTAAGCCAAAAATTGGCCACATATATCCCTATACACACTATATTTTAACAGTATAGCATGCTCCTCCCCTTAAAAATAACATCATACTCAACATTGAATAAAACCAAGATGTTGTTATAAGAACACTTCATCCTCCCATGTTGCATCTTTAGGATGTAGGTTTTTCCATTTGATCAAATAATCCTTAATGGATTACATCTATAGTTACTTAATGCACATGTGAAATATCTCTTCAAGCTCCCAAATGACATCGCCTTCTTCATCTAATTCAAGTAACTTAGTATAAGTGGAAACTCTATGTTCAATTACCTTGTTCAAGTAAGATACATGGAATATCAGATGTATGTGAGTGGATGGAGGTAATTCTAACTTGTAATCCACACTACTAATTTTTTACAAGATATGATAAGGGTCATAATACTTAGGTGACAGCTTGTTATCATTATTTTTGCTTTAGATACATCTACTTATATGGCTGAAAATACATAAAGACCTAATCACCTATGTCAAAATGCCACTCACTATGGTGTTGATTTGATTTTGCCTTCATTATATTTTTTCCCATTGCTAAATTATCTCAAAAATTGACTATCACCTCATGTTGATGGTGAATGTGTTCCTTAATATATCAAACCTTAGGATGCACCATCAAAGCTAAAGTGATGTATGTAGGGTGATACCCATATAATGTAATATCTAATGTTGGGTCATACTTACTCAAATGAGATTGATGGAATGATCATGTGCATGACTTGGAGGAAGTCCTTTTGGCATGTCATTAAAAATAATAAAATTTTCATCACATACCATTTACAATTCAAGATGTGTAGACTCCTTAGTTGGTTGCACCTCTATGGAAAATATGCATGTTATAAATCCTTTTACACATTTTTTGAGAATATTCATCATCTAATGAGAACTAACCAATTATGGAGATTAGGACATAATAAATTTAGTTTAAATGTCCTACCTTATAAATGTAACCTCATGAATAGCTCTTGGATATTCATCTTAATAGTGTCCAAAGTGGTGAGCCAATGCACTCCTAAAATAATGTCAAATCCTCCCATGGGAAAAAATAGGGGATTCTATCAAGTAGTATCACATAAAAAGCTTAAGGCTATGGTAATTTCCATAATAGTTGACTATACCACCATCTACAATAATGATCTAAAGTTAGGAAATTGGGTAAATGAAATAGTTAAAATGATTAGCCAACTTAGTGTAGATGAATTTATGTGTATTCCTAGAGTCAATTAACATAGTCACCTTATATTTATTAAAGAAAACCACCACCTTAAGAGTTTGAGTAGTATTAATTCCTAAAAGTGCATGATAGGAAATAGTAGGTTGGGAATCTTTAGATTCATCCTCAATTTCTTCCAAACCTACCCCTGAAGCCCCATCATCATCTTCCTCCTCATTGGGAACTTCAATACAGAACAACTTATTTTCAACATATCAATGTCCTTTGCTCTATTTGTTATTGCATCCAAAATATAAACCTTTTACATGATTTTCTTCAACTTGTTGAGGTGTAAATCTAGTAAGCTACAAAAATGATGGTGTTGGGAAGGTGAGTTCACACACATTAGTGAAAGGTATTTTTTTGATCAACTATTTTTATTTAGCCATACGTGCCCTTGGTATGGCTTTAGATACATTACTAGGATGAAACATGAAAACCTCCAATTAGATGTTATCTTTTAGGCCACCCAAAAATAGGTGAGTTAGATTTTCCTCAATGATGTCTACCACACATAAGGAGAGATTCAAAAATTGATGAATGTAATCATTTAGCATCCTAATTTAGCACAACTTCACTAGTTTGCTAAAGTAGTTTTATGAGACATTTTTTTGATAATGGAGATACAACTCTTTAGAAAATATAGACTAGGAAACTAGGGGATCTTTATTTTTATTTTGAGCACACAACCAATGATACCAAATAAACTACTCAAGTTATACATATAGAGAGGCCATGACCACCTTTTGTGAACATGGAGTCTGATGTAATTTCAAATAGTTTTTTAATTTAAATAATCCATGTGAGTGGATCATTACCATCAAACTTGTAGATGTCTACTTTTAGAAACAACAGATTTTTACCATGGTTGGTATTGTGATTGTTTTGAGGAGAAAAACCAAACTAGAGTGGTGTAGTGTTATTTTATAATTACAAATCTAAAAAGTCAACCAATTACCCAGTTATTTGTTGTAATTGATATAGGAAGCTATTCAAGTCCCTTATTAGCCTTTTGATGTCCTTTTTAACTACATCAAGATCATATTTATGCAGCATGCCTTGTAACTCTAACTTAAGTTGTTGAACTATCTACAAAATATTCAGATCAATTTTTTTTGACTTTGTGTCATATTTTTGAGGAGATTTAGGCATTTCTTTTCATTTCCCATGACCATGAGTATTAGGCCCTACCATGAAAAAACCTTAAGAGGGTTTTGGCCTAGAAAAAATGTACTGGTAGATGATACCATTGTTATCACCTTACCAAGACAAATACAATGAATGCTAAAGTTCACAAGGGTGAAAATTTTTGGCTTGAAAAAGTGTATTGATAGAATATACCATGGTGATCATTTCGTATATATGAATCAAATGTTTTCTAATTTTTAGAAGGTAAAAAAATCCCTAGAAATTTTTTACTCGATTTTATTTCTTTTTATATTAAAAAAAACTCACAAACAAAACTATGATGATGAAAAAATAAATTCCTCATAAATCACAGTTATGTTTTTTTGACCTTCTAGTGTTGAGTACACTATCCAAAAAAAACTGTCATATAAACTTTCCCATATTGAATCTATTATACAATTTGTAATGAAATTACTTAGATGATTATAAATAATATAATTATATATCATATAATTAAGAGTAGAATAAAAATATCCATGTCAAAAATTGGTAAAAGAGAAGAATACTTGAATATTATGACTAAGCCACTTTGAGGGGGAAACCTCCATAAGAATGCAATACGAACATAATTCACAATATGATGATAAAAGAATAACCACTACCTCCTATATATACTCTAATTATCCAAGGTTATTCCTTAAGTGAACCATACTAAGAATATAGATAAATATAATACAATAATATGAAGGCATGTAAGCCATAAGTTAGCCACACATATCCCTATATACACTATAGGTTAAGGTCATAGAAGGATAAAAAGAGTACATCACTACGAGTGTTTACATTTTCACTATTACATAGTAATTATTTATCTAATTTTGAATTTGTACTTGCATGTTATGTTGGATAATGAGAAGTACATATATAATCATGTTATTGGTGACTTGTATACATACTCTCTGATATATTTTATATGATTTAGTAGTAGTGAGTTCTATGTGAGTGAAAATGACTCAAATGTTTATATATAAATTTTATAATGAAAACTTTGGCCAAAGTAATTTTATAGTTGAGACATTTTCATTCCAATGTACTATTAGTTTACATGATTATTTTTATAATTTAGATATAAGAGTGGATTCCATGGTTTATTTGATTTTTGCATGTAATAGTGTTAGTACACACATAGGTTCTAGTTGTTTTTCAATATCCACATTGTTTTTATTTTTCCCTCCATGAAGGGTATGGTCACTCCCAAAATGGATGTGTGCAAGAGACCATTGGTTTCTATTTGGAGGTAAAACACATAGATGATTCTCTCCATCATCAGTTGATTCAAATAGATATAATTACACTCATGCTATGGAGATGTTCTTGTAGCTCATATTTTACTTTTGTAATATAATTATGCATATTTTATATTTTACATTGTTTAACCTTGTTTATAAATGTATAATCAACACAATAATGTATATGCACTTGTATAAAACATTTTGAATTATAAACAATAGTGGTTGTAATTGAATTGTTGATTGATTCATGTATTGTATCCACATTGAGAGTGTTTGGTATACCTTAATATTTACATGATAAATTTTTTAGCCTAATGATATGTTAAAAATTGAATATTAAGTGAGGGTAAATATGCCATTGGGATGATGTGTTATATGCATATGTTATTTGAAATTCATTTAGTTAGTAGTTTTAAACTAATGGTTGTAATTTATCTTAACAATATCTTTTTCAAAAATATAATGTTGATTTGAGCTAAACTAGTTGGGTTTAACAAATATAACCCATGAAATCTCAAAATAGGTCATAAAAAAAGATCACATATCTAAGTTTTTTTTTACATTTATCCCTTCTCATCCCATCATATTATATTGTTTAGAAAAATCTCATATTGATATAATTTTACCACCTAATCATATTGTATAAAAAAATTATTATAATTGTCACATATAAATAAGATTCATTACAAATATTAAAATATTAAAAAATGTATATATATAAGATACATAAATTTGATCTTCAAACTAATATAACCTATGGACAATAAAGCTCATTAATACACAATAAATCAAAATTAGGACTTCCTTTTAATAACCTAAAACTCTTTCACACTTTAAAAAGGGATGATTCTATACTTATTTTTGACACACACACACACACACACACACACACACAGAGAGAGAGAGAGAGAGAGAGAGAGAGAGAGATATGTATATATACATATATGTATCTCTCTCTCTCTCTCTCTCTCTCTCTCTCTCTCTCTCTCTCTCTCTCTCTTTTATATATATTAGTCATATAAAATGTACAAATTAGTATTTTGAGTGTGTTTGGTGACACCCAATCCATTGGTCCTTCTTGCACTCTCTAGTGACCCTTTGACACACATTTTTTGTTCATTTCCAATCATTCGTAACATTCCAAATGGTCATTCTACTTCAGCCACATTATATTTCCTATGCTAGTTCTGATCCCCCAAGTATCAAGCCTATAGGACATGAGTGCTATAACTAGACTATAACACCAAAACCTAGGGTGTTCAATTTTTGGCACTCCTATCTAATTATATTTTTAGCCCAAATGGTCATTTTATCTAATTCCTATCCTTCATCATGTTGGCCTAACACAAATACATCTAACCCATAACCAATAGTTCCATATAAAAGCCCATAAAAAGGTCATTTACAAAGGGAGGAGATAAATATTATAAATTAATCAAGAATACAAGAAAAATAGTAAGGAAAACTTCCCTATTCTCTACATACAGTCACCCAACATACCTGCAAACATATTCAAAATATCATACCAATCCCTAGCCACCTCAAATTATCTCAATTTGGAATTATTACATTTGCATCACACTATTACATGAATAACATTAGGTGGGAAAAATACATATGTCTTGATCCCTTTTTAGAGTATTGGTATGGAGACAGCATGCCCACACAAGGAGTGTGGATCACATGTTCATTGCTTCTTACACACACTAACTCCCCCTTTTTCACGTGATTCAAATACCATTTATCAAGAATGATTTAGGGTTAGGGTTTTAATATTAAATCATATCCATAATTAGCTCTATCAATACTCAACACTTAATGTTTCATAGGTAGGCTCACATACTAATAGTGCAAAAAACCTAGAAAATTTAGGTCTCTGTGACTAGTTTGGACAATAATGGCAAGAGTGGACTATAATTCTAGACCCCAAAGTGTCCTTTTTTCAGAACTCTTATCCTTTCATTTAATGAAAGACAAATTATAATTTTTGACATTGTCCCAATCCTACATAGCTAGTTTTAGACCCTATCTTAGTTGTCTCAGCCTATTTCTAGCTAAATCATTATTTCTTTATATTTATTGCTATTTTTAGAAAGGTAAAAAATAAACATAAATTATACAAATTAGGACTATAATTATTTCAATATTATTTACTTATTTATTAATCTATACTCTCAACTAAAATATGAATAAAAATGTAATATTCTAAAAAATTAAATCATTTAGTGAACCTGACTTACTTCGTTTGTGAACAAAACCCTAGAAACCATAGGGAAAATGCCTTGCTAATTTTTATAATATTTATTTATTTTTCCATACATATTTAAATCATAATTTCACATTTAATTTTTAAAATTTACCATAGTAATTTTAAAAATTATTTCATTCAAACCCTAGTTGAATTTACTAGGTCCCTTTGCTTATTGAGGCATCACCTTACATGTTTGTGAGATTCATATCCTTTTTATGCATATTCTAGTATGTTATTTTTAGTACTTTGCATTTCTTTTATATATTACTTTCCTTCCATCACATTTTTCTTGTTATAGATTATTACAAAAAAATTAATCCATTTTTAATTTGTTTCCTACTTTAACAATGGCCCAATATAACAATTTTGATGAAACTGATAAAAGGGAACTTCAAAACCTTTTAACTAAACATCTTGATATACAAGATGATATACTTTAGATACTACATGAATAACACCAAAAAGGAAATAATGGTCAATCCTCTCAAACCATAGAACAACTAGTTGTAAATGACACTCTGGGGGCAACTATGTCTCAGTAACCCCTATAGTAGCACAACCTTCCTATGAGGCACCACTAGTTATGGTTAACAAAACTTTCTCTCCTGATGTGGTTTCCCTTGTACAAGAGATAAAATATCTTCAATCCAAGGTACTACATTTTGAGCAAGGTGCCTCTAGACCAATATAGGATTTGGATTCTTTTTCTCTACTTCATACACCATTGTCACATCTATTACTTCTACACCCTTAACACCAAGTTTTGTTCAACCTAATCTCATTATATATGATGGTAAGGGTGATCTAGAGACACACTTGAGATATTTTCATACATCATGCTTGGAATATGTGCCAAATGACTGGTTACTAACCAATCTATTTCCATAGAGTCTAAAATATTATGCTTTATAATGTTTCTATAGTCTACTGAATTAATTAGTCAATGCATTCAATCCTTTAGCTAACATGTTATTATTTCATTTCAGTATTAACATAGGTGACAAGGTTTCTTATGCCTGAGTTGCAAAATAAAATAAATGTCAAATCAGTATCTCATAGATTATGTTCTTAGATATAAGACTATCTTATCTAAAATGACTAGCCCCATGACCAATCAAGAATTAAAATATCTCTTCAAATAGATACTTTTAAAAGCTTTGCATGAGTTAATAATGGTCAAAAGGTTCTCTTTTTTCACTAAGTTATGTCATACACTAAAGGAAAGGGAAGTCAAATTAATTTCAACGTGCAAACTCAAGTACACAAGCATATCAAAAATAACAAATAAGAGTAACAAAAAAGTCCCATACAAAGTAAAGGTTAATGATAACAGAAGTCAAAATCAACCTACACTTAATATAGATTATGACCCCCCTCTGTGAGTGGTTTTATTAGAACCTCATCAGTGAACCTTTACTAATCTACCAATATCTCCAGCCATATTTTTACAGCTATTGGAATGAAATATCGTATCTCTCCCTCCTATTCAAGAATTTTATCCAATAAGACCTCTTCCACATGGATATGATTAGAATGAATTTTGAAATTTTCATAGGGAACTGGCCACACAATAAATAAATGAATCAATTTGAAATCCAAGATATAAGACTTGATAGATGGTAACCTTATTGATCTTGGCACTCTAGTTGAGCCTCTTTAGGAAAAGCAAACATAGGACAAAGATTTTAAAAAATTCTCAAATTGTTTCCCATAGCATTCTAAATAAGATACAAGGGATACATCAGGTGTTCACCTTACATATCATACACATCCTCCACCAGCTACACATCAATCACTTTCCATTGAGTCACATCCTTCGAGTAACATGATTCATGTGTATAATTCTAGAGTTCCATCTAGACCTTCATTTTCCTTAAAGTAGGAGATAGTTGAGGATGATTCAAATTATCATACACTCTTTATCAGATCTTACATTAATCATCATCCCATTCATAGTGTTCTCATTGATAATGGATCTAGTGCGAACATGTGCACTATGACATTACTACAGCATTTGGAATATTTATATTAGGATATTACACTAATATACATAGTCATCAATAGATTTAGTGGGCACATCTAGAGTTAATTAGATGAGATTATACTTCCTCTACACATGTGACCACACCATTTACTATATTTCCTAATGTATGAGTTTTTGATATGTTACTTGGTTGATAATGTATTTAGAAACTTCATGTAGTACCTTCTAAAATTCACATATGCATGAAATTAATTCACACTAATCAAGTTATTACAATTGGTGGAGATTCATATGAGTTACCCCTCCCTACTTCAGATCCATCTACTACTTTATAGCCACTAGTTTCATCTCCTCTACTAGTTTTAACTCCACCACCAGTTATAGTTCTTATTTTAGTTCAAATTTAGACATAGTCAAGGCTTCCCTCACTAACATAGATAGTTCATACACTTCTACAAAGGCATCTTTTAAAACAACCATAGTTTTAAGATTCTAGACACTTTATAGCTATAGTGTTCACACCTAGGGTAGTATAATTGAGGTCTCATGCCTCTACACATAGAGCACATGTTTAGAGAGCTTATTCTATTACAAGATAGGTCCCTAAGAACCTAAAAGTCACATCTACTTCTTAAAATTATAGGGGGAACCCATAGTTGGTTTCCACTATAGATATTTTATAGCACTTATATCACACACAGCTTTCAAAGTCACAGTCTTAGCCATTTCATCATGCTTCATGATCATGCATGATCCCTCTCCTTAACATAGGAAACCATAATAAGGAGTCTCTCATTAGACTCATCGGTTACTATCATTTCTTCTCAGTCTTTCCTATACATAACTTCTTTTCAAATTATTGTACAAAGTTCCCTTGTGATCTCTTATACATAGCTTATTCTCAAAATACCAAAAACAATATAACATGTCAAATTACAAAAAATTAAAATATGTCAAAATACAAAAACATTAAAATAACTCAAAACACAAAAAAACATTTCAATTTTATTCATTATCCTTGATTTACATTTCTACTACCATGCTAGACTTACATTTTTCTATTTTATGCTATTATATGTAAATTTATCTATATTACCATGATTCACTTGATCTTCTTTTAGTTTGTACAATGACTCTCAAATCCTTGATTTCTTCACTCTACCCATTGAGGGGGAATCCTACTTCTACATTCAAGACATACATTGATATATCTACCCACCAAGAGCATCTTCTACATGACTACACCATCTAGGTTATGCCATTCCTACACCACACACCCTAGTTATCATGTTCATGTACATTACTTACTATCTCACATAAATTATTCTATAGACACTCACTAGTATATATGACTTGTGTATTTATTAGCATCTACCTAGTCTTATACTATATGTTCTACATACTTTAACTTTTTGATTTGATTAGTTATATGTGATTGTATTTTTAACATTTACATGCCTTCCTTTCTTGATTTGAGTAGTTATATGTGATTCCATTTCTTAGTTCATGTTTTATCTCTTATGTGTACTTAGGACATTTTCCAATGTCCTTTTCTTGTACTCTTTTATGTGCTTGTGGCCCTCATGTGAATCTTGTTTGTTTGCAATTATATGTGTATGTGGCATTTAAACATGCATTGTACTATTTATTTCCTAGTGTGAGTGACATGTGCCCATGTCCCTTGTTTGCTTGGACACTTGGACACCTTTTGTACTTCTTACTTCTTTCTTTGTGTGCTTGTTTGCTTATTTTCTTCTCAATTATTTATAATGTCATGATCCACATCATGTATTATGTTACTTTCTAGGATGCCATGATGGACATCATGTTCCACCCCTCCTTGACAACTAACAATTAACATTTCTAGTTTTAGT
Source organism: Torreya grandis (assembly GCA_037957365.1). Classification (NCBI taxonomy): domain Eukaryota; kingdom Viridiplantae; phylum Streptophyta; class Pinopsida; order Cupressales; family Taxaceae; genus Torreya; species Torreya grandis. The sequence continues at coordinate 884,580 of JARHVA010003140.1, read as the reverse complement.
TTAGTATATTGCACATGTTATTACATTATTACATATATCTAGGCATACCCCTATTGATCTAACAATCTCTAGTAGAAACTATGTTATATCTTGAGACATCTTTTTAATTATCATTTCTACATCATGTATTTCAATGTATAACACACTTATAGGGTTATTTCTTTTGAGGGAAGTCATTACAGGGTCTTCATTCCTATCCTAAAAAGAGGGGAAAATAAAGAAGGGGTTTTGTCATAAATATCATAGCTTTATACCAGTCAAAAATCAATTTTTAGAACACTCATAATAGTTTTACAAATTAAAACTAGGTAGAATATAGTAGAAAAATAGTGATGAACATGGAACGATAATAATAAAACATTAAAGGATGAGTGTTGGACTTGGACTACAACACCAAACACCAAGGTGTCCTAATTTTGGTGCTCTTATTCAAACAACAAAAAAGCCAAATTTTCTAGAAATAGATTGAATGGTAAGTTTAGTTACAATTTTATCATCTATAGTTTATATTGGGCAGTTGGTACCACTTCTAAATTAGAATCCATGTTATAGACATCAGTGATTGGGGGTAATGTTTATGACAGATTTTCCTTCTTTTTTATTTAGTTAATTATATTACCTAGGTATTCTTAGTAATTGTGTGACTTATCCCATATGTAGGTGGTTGACATCATTATAGAGTGGCTTTCATATAAGCTTAGTTCCCAATTTTAGAGTGGCTTTCATACAAGCCTAATCTCCACCTTTTAGAGTGGTAAAGATTGGCCTAGTTTTTAGCACACATTTGGCTATCTATGCCACATTGTTAGATTATAGAGAATTCATGGGATTTAGGAGCCATCTTATATGCCAAACCTTTAATAACATCATTATTTCATAGTTTCACTTAGTGGGAAATGATGGATCCAAAGGACTAACTAGCCTTTATATTCTTGAGCCACCTACTTAGAGGGATTGGACACATAGTCCAAACATCAATTAACATATGCATGATCACATAACTTCACTTAGTAGGAAATGATGGAGACAAAGGGCTAGCCTTTGTATTCTTGATCCACCATTGGGGAATTGAGCACTCATCTCTATTCAATCACATACCTATTATATACCTAACACAAAATAAGCATCAATCAACATCACACATCTTCATGGGATTCACCCTTGTAGGTAATTTTAGGTACACTTTCTATTTTTACTTTATCTTAGTATTTCACTTTGTTGCATCATTAGAATAAAGGGGAGAAAATGTAGTAATATAAAATGGCCATATTGGTAGTTTGAGTGTGGCTGGTGATACCCAATCCATTGGCCCTTCTTTCATGCTCTAGTCACCCTTTGACACACCTTTTTCATTCATTTATAGTCATCCATAGCCTTCCAAATAGTCATTCTACCTCAACTAGGTTATATTTCTAAGGCCAATTCTCATCCCCTAGGTCCCGAACCTATAGCATAAGAGCACCATACCTAGACTATAGTATTGGACCCTAGGGTGTCTCATTTTTGGTGTTATTTTCCAATTTTATTTTGATCCCAAATGATCATTTTTACCTGATTCTTATCCTTCATCATGTTGTCCTAGTGTGAATACATCTAATCCATTACCAAAAGTTCCCTATAAAATCCCATCCAAAGGTCATTTACAAAGGGAGGTGATAAATCTTACAAAGTAATCAAGAATACAAGTAAAATACTAAGGCAAACTTCCCTATTCTCTGCATATAGTCACCCAACATAGTTGTAAACATACTCAAAATCTCATACCAATACCTAGCTACCTAAATCACTCTCCATTTAACATTATTGCATCTTCATCACACTATTGCACAAAGCACATTAGGTGGGAGAACTACATATGGCTTGATCCCTTTTCAAAGTATTGGTATGTAGGTAGTGTGCCCACACAAGGGGTGTGGATCACACATTAAGTGCATCTTACACACACTAACCCCCCTTTTTTAAGTGATTCAAATCTCTTTTATTAGGCATGATGGAGGGTTAGGATTTGAAGATTAAATAGTCTCTATATCAAGCTCCATTGACATTAGACACTCAAGATTTCATAGGTAGGCTCACAAAAAAAATACAAAGAATCTATAAATTTCATGTCTTTATGATTAGTTTAGACAATAATAGTAGGAGTGGCCTATGTCATACCCAAAAGTGTCATGTTTTTGGTGCTCCTATCCTTTCACCAAACGAAGTCTAGATTATGATTTATGACACTATCCTAGTCCTACATAGCTAGTTTCAAACCCTATCTCAGCCATCTTAGCTTGTTTCTAAGTCATTATTTCTTTATATTTATTATTATTTTTAGAAAGGTAAAAAAGACACATAAATTATACAAATCAAGACTATAATTATTACAATATTATTTATTGATTTATTAATCTATACCCTTAACTAAAATAGGAATAAAACTCTAATATTCTAAAAAAAGTGAAATCACACACACACACACACACACACACACACACACACACACACACACACACACACACACACACACACACACAGACACACACACACACACACACACACACACACACACACACACACACACACACACACACACACACACACACACACACACATGCATATATATACACATATATAACTATAAGTTTATGTGTGCATATACATAAATATATACATCATGGTTTATATATTTCATCTACAACATGCAAATTGACCCTAACCCCCAAACCATTGTTGAAATAAAATAAATATTGCAAAGCATTCATATAAATATCTCAATTTTATTCAAACTTCTCATGGATGGTGATGTTGGCCAAGTTTCCATGAAAAACATAATCCTACATCTATCTTATCTAGTTTCCTTCCAATAAAATAAAACACAAAATTGTATTCCCCTTCTATGATTTTTAAGAAGTCTTTTGTAAATAATACATGCTTAGATGGTATGTTTTTAAATTTTTAATCTCTACCAACCTAAAGTAATAATTTTTTAACTTTTTGATAATGGCTCATATAAGATCGACATTATGTGTATAGGATTGCATATGGAACTAAGTTTTGTCCCTAGGTTTATATACATAAAAACCTAATTTTTATTTGTCAAAAACTACCATTTTACTCATTGAGACAAAATATACCAATTCCATATCAAATAATTATTTTTATTTTACAAATATAAGTCTACAAGCAGTACACAAAATGATAAGCTTAAGTTTAGCTGAGTTGATCCTAAAATGGGTATCATCTAAATGTGCAAAATGGAAACTTCATTCTTCTTCCTTGTAAGCTCGAATCTCTTTTCTCGACCTATGACTCTACTCCATATTTTTATCATCTTATTATTTTAAAAAAATATTTGCATGTTTTTAAATGATTAGTTAACTTTATTATTATCATGTGAGTTCACCATCGTGTAACTCCAATTCCTAAATGTCCATTACCTCATTTTTTCATTAAACTTATAGTAAAAATACATGTGTTCTGATGCCACCCTCATCATTCCAATGGCAAGGTCAACTTCCCAAATCATTAACCAAAAAAAATAAAAATAATAACTTCTTTACCTTTTTGCTTCATAGCATAATACCATAATAAACACAATAATATTAGAGTCTAAAAATTCCCAAAACAAAAATTTAATTTCATTGCCAATAAACCTCCTAGAATATTCTAATAATAATAACCAAAATATAATTAAAGTCATAAAATTCATTTATAACTAATTTGCTTCACAATGTATTTTTATTCTATTTCCCTCTTCTCTATGCCACCAAAAGGGACAATAAGAAAATAAATAAATATGATCAATTAAGTGACTAATTTAATTTACTAAAGTTTTAAGTTCTAATTAAATCAATATACATTGGGTTTCTTTTGCCTCTTTTGTCTCCTATGTTATGTCATCAAAAGAATAATGTGACCAAATCAAACATGATCCATAACCAATAAAAAATATACCAATAAAACTCATATATTTGAAAAAATATAATTTAGATAATATTTAGACATCATAATGAGTTATTATGGAGAGTTAAAAACACAACTAGTTAATGCAAGGATTTCACATGCTAAGAAAATAATGACAAGCATTGTACCTAGATAATAAAAATAAGACTCATATATTGTCAAAACAATCCAAAGTAATCAACATTAATTTATCTCATGAATATAGGATGTGGTGTGTGTAGGTTTTGTAGATATATCTTAATCACTAATACTCATATTTGCATCCCTTCTCTAATGATACTCTCCCTATGTATTTCATATGAGTGCGAGATAGTCCAACAAACACCTTAATAAAAAAATATGTAGTTAATTTGATATTATAATAATAACCAATATATATGAATCAATAAACCACTAAATGCAAATAATCTATAAATGAAATCAATCAATATAGATCATAAGGCATAGTATATCATATCACAAGTTATATCTAATCATAATATTGATCGCAAAATAGATAATATAACTATCAACCATACAACACACACACACACACACACACGCGCGCGCACACACACACACACACACACACATAGAGAGAGAGAGAGAGACAAATATGTTATAGATATATAAACAAATAATATAACTATCAACCATACAACATATTTGTCTGTGTATGTGTGTGTTGGATGGTTGATAGTTATATTATTTATTTTGTGATCAATATTATGATTGGATATAATTTACAAATGATATATTATGCTTTATGATCTATATTTATTGATTCAATTTATAAATTATTTGCATTTAGCGGTTTATTGATTTGTATATATTGGTTATTATGATAATATCAAACTAACTACCTATTGTTTGATTAAGGGGAAATCGATGTGACAATATAGAAGCATAGTTTGAGTATGTTTTTGAATTGTAAAATTTGTGCACAAATCCACTGGTGATTAAATAGATGTATATAATTTAAGGTCACAACTATCCATAAATTATTGAATTATATTTTCCAAAAACCAAACATATTTGTATCACATCTATGAATTATATTATAAGCATGATAGTATATATAAATCTTTATAGTATATAGAGGAGGAAAAGTGGTCAACATGTTTCAAAGAATGTTACTTAAAATTACCTTTAGATTATTATTATTATTATTATTATTATGCTTATTATTTAACATAAAATTTAGATATGTGGGTATCTAGGGTTAATAATATTAGATCAAATTTTACATAAGGATGGTGAACTAACCTAATAAGTAGGCCAAATAATATAAAGCTCAAATAGATAGTATTTTGAATTTATGAAAATTATATGGATAAAAATAGTAAATTGAAATTATTGATAGATATTGAAATAAATTATAAATAATGGTACTTAGTTTATTTACTATGTACATATAGGTATGGATAGAATAATATAGATGTGGACTGGAAGATGATCCTAGACTAGTCTTTAGATTCTATAAATATCTTTTCTGTGGCCTTAGATGCTTACATTTGATCTACATATTTGCATAGACATGTTTTCAATTCTATTATAAGTGTCATATAAAAAATATTCATTGGATATGGATGCCACCAATTAGATACTTATGGGTTTTTTCACATTTTTTCTCATGTCTATAGATTGTTCACAAAGGCTATCATTATTTATCAAATGATCAAAGCCTAGCTCTTCACCCTTGGAGTGTCTATGGAAAAAATGGGTTAGTAAGATCATAAAATTGAGGTCACCTCAAATTTGCCTCTATCAATTATTTCTTCCTACATAGCAGTACTCCAAAGAGGTCCTAAGACTGATGTATTTCTCCTACATGGTTTGTATGTGAATAAGGATATAATGTGGTGAGTTCAATTTATGACTCATTATATCCATAATCCTTTCTATTAAACCTATTAACCTACAATCTTAGATTGAGTATTTCATACATCTTAAAAATTAGGGTCAATCTAAAGTAGAAAATATATACTTATATCTTGTTGGTTTGTATGAGTATGATTTTCTCATTATTGTCACTATGTATTAACATTTGGCATGGTTAGTTCTCTAGTTTTGCATATTAAATAATTATAATCAATTATAAACAAATCTTAAGGGTTTTTGTGTAGTAAGTCAACCCTTGGAATGATCCTAGATCAAAATTATACCCTATAATGAAGATCTATATTTTATCAATAGAGCTATGGAGTCTATTAGTATAACTATGGACTTTGATAGTCAAGATCTGGAGTACTATAGGCATTCTTCTAGTGAAGCATGAAGCTCTTAAAATTTTTAGTAGAAATCCAACATTGCTTCAACATGTACATAAGATATTTTTGATGAAACTTCAAATATGCCAAAAGTGTTGAGAAGGCTATCTCCATATTAAGTCTAAACCCACTTTTAGGCTTTATACTTATAGTACTTCTAGTTTTATAAAATATGAATTTACACCATTGTATCTACAAGACATTTTGGGTTACTTGATATAATATTTTAAATATAAAATAATGTAACCAATTGAACAAAATTAGCATGAATTTCCCTAATTTATAATGTCCATCCTTGGAGTGTGAGAGGTTGTAATCCATCTTTATATTTTTCAAGTTAGTTGATCATTGTTGTGATCTTGTTATATTGTTAGTCTATTAAATTTAATCTAGGCTACCATAAAAATAGTACAGTTGAATAAAGTAGCATTTTTTACTAATTATTAAAGATCACATAAGGAATTATTAGTAGTAGATGTATTATTCTAGTTTATAACTATTTTTATCAATAAATGAAGCTTTTGATAGTTCTATAAATATTTATTTGATTTTATCCTTATTTGAGGGAGAGCAAGGGCCCACTTACTTAAGAAAATTAGGACTTGTGTGGTAGTTATGTTTGTCATTTCATTATTCATTTAAGTTTTAATAAGATTTTTTATGTGTAAGTGTGGAATGTAAACCTATAGGATCATTTATGTTTATGGTTTTACATTTATTTCCCAATTATTTTCCATTAATATTGATTTCATTAATGTGAACATTTCATTAATAAGTAAATTCAATTCTACAATCCTTGATACCAAGTGTGTTTCTCATTCCAACAGGTGTGTTTCCCATTCCATAAAGTGTGTTTTTCATTCCATCAAGTGTATTTTTTATTCAACAACATAGTGTTTTCATTTACAAAAAACTAATCTAACTTAGAATTGAACTTAGGATTAGTTAAATTATAAAAACACCCCAAAACACCATGGATATATAGATCAAAAAATTAACTTGTTACATATATTAATTGGACATTGGCCCCAGTATGAATGACATCACCCTTAGATTGATTAAATTAAGGGGTAAAAGAGACCTAGTATTTTTGGTGCCATTGCATAAATTACATCAACCTTAGAAGTAGAAGGGATTAAAGATAAATCTTCAAGAAAGGATAGTGGAATGGGAATGATTATAAAAAGGGTAATTGAGCTTGAAGAATTGGTCAATAAAAAATACCCCACACCTCCTAAGTCACAAGTAGACCAAAAAAATCAAACTATAGTTTCCTATCATGATATCATAACTGTATGGAATGAAACTTGTAAGGAAATTAGAGATTTAAAAATAGAAAATAGGAAATTGAGAGAGGATAAAGGAAGATTGTGAAGAAGAAGAATAAAAAAACTTAGAAGGTTAAATCTACCATCCAAGTTGCTTATCATCTTGAATAAAATATCTTAGCTTGTAGGAGACCTTATTCTATCTATATCCCTTTTCTCCATGAATAATTTTTTAGATGGTAGTTATTAAGGATTTCTTGTGATCTTCCCTATGAGATTAATGATCATATAGAGTGTATGGAAATATTTGTAATGATCATCCATGACTACCAAGACTTTATTTTTAAATAATATATCTGTGACATGATCTTAGTCAATGAACTTGGATTCATCATCAATCTACTTGTAGGATAACTGCAATTTAGAGCTCTCCTTATTTTTAGGAAGAAAATTACTTAAGAAAAATTAAATGAGGAAAATTTTGATAGACTGAGGATAATAGGGTTGTGTATTAGGCCTCCCTTCACCAATTTTAGAAAAAGACTCAATGAATTCACAACTGCCAATTTTTATCACCATCACATTTAAGATCATTATTTATAGACTCTCTAGACAACACCATCAATTTTTACATGTTTACCCAACATCATTTTAAAGAGGTATTATCATCAAGTGAAAAAATATGGGATACATTAAGTGTCCTCTTGAAAAGAAGAGAAGTCATCTCCCCCACCAATTTAAGGTGGATTTTATGAAGGGTTCAGGTGGTGATAAAAATAATTACAAAATATATGATAGATGGGGGAAAAAACACATCGATTGGAATGTAGTATATACCACCACTCCTCCTCACCCCATGTCAACATGGAAGAATAAATAAGCTCAATTCTATTAGTATTTTGAAATATGGTTCTAATTTATCATTTGAGATATGGGATTTATAGTTGAAATTGAAGATAATAGGTTTGGACCATATTATAATAATGATCTCAGCTCATGCCTATTGCAAAAGGTGTATAATTATGAAGTCAAACATAGATAGTTTGCAAGAGGACTTATAAAAGGTAAAGTGTGTGGTAATGATGAGTCAAATTTATGACTAATTATATCCATAATCACCTTTGTTACACTTATTAACCTATTATTTTAGATTGAATATTTCATATATCTAAATACTTAGGGTCAATTAGAAGTAGGAAATAGATACTTGTATCTATTGGTTCGTGTGAGTTTGAGTTTTTAATTATTGTAACTATATTTTAACATTTGGAATGGTTAGTTATCCAACTTTTAATATGTAAGAAGTATAATCAACTATAAAAAAAAATACTAAAAGTTTTGGTGTAGTAATTCAATCCTTAGAGCAAGCCTAAAGCATGATGGTACCCTAAAATGAAGCTTTGGAGTTTATCAGTAGAGATATAGAGTTTATTAGTAGAGATATAAAGTTTATCAGTAAAGTTTTAAGACTTTGGTAGTTGAGATTTAGAGTACTACAAGGGTTCTAAAAAACAATGGCGAAGATCCTAAAATTATCAGCATAACTAAAGCATTACTTTAGCACGTGCCTATGAAAATTTTCACAAAACTTCAAATATGATAGAAGCATTGATAAGACTATCTATATATTATGTCTACACCCAGTTTTAGGCTTTGTACTTATAGTATTTCCATTTTTAGAATATCTAAAAAACACCATTGTATCTAAAATATATTTTGGGTTATTTGATCTAATATTGTAATAACAGAATGATGTAACTAATTGAATAAACTTATCATGCATTTCCATGCTTTATAATGTTCCTCCTTAGAGTGGGAGTAGTTGCAATGCACATTTATTTTTGTCAAGTTAGTTGATCACTATTGCGATCTTGTTATATTATTAGTTTGTTAAATGTAATTTAGGCTACCAAATAAATAACATAGTAAAATAAAGTAGCATTTCCTGCTACTTTTTAGAGAGTATGTAAGGAATTATTAATAGCAAATGTATTATTATAATTTATATATTTTTTAAATAAACAAATATTTTGGTATTTATATAATACTAAGTTGATTTCATCTTAATCTAAGGTAGAACAAGGGCCCACTCACCTGAGGAAACTAGGACTTGTG
>JARHVA010003140.1:800000-870000 GCA_037957365.1 Torreya grandis | reverse complement strand
TTGATAAAATGCACCCACAAACTAATCCAATGTCTAGCCAAGATTCACACATCTAATAATGGAAATCAATCTCAGAGTTTGAGGAGAATATAAATAATTAATAATAATGACACCACCACCATTTTCACCCATAGGTAATGAAATAACAACTCCACATCTTTGATTAATATAAATATTCACTTGAATACTGTAGTTAGGGTTGACAAAATCATCATTCGGTTATAAATTTTGACAACATAATAGTAGTTACTAAAGAAAATAGGGGAGAGATTACACTAAAAAATCATAGAGTGTCGATATCAATTTATGCTCAACTAGAATAAACAACATTCAACCCTTTGAAATGACCATGGAATGGATATTTATAAGAAATTTGATGAGTAGAGGGAAAATGTTTTCCCCCAAAAACCAAAAATAACTTTAATTTAAACTTCACTTGCACTTTCCCCTTAAAGATAAGATCCTTTCACACCTAAAAAATAGATGATTTTTTTTACTTTTTGGCATATACGAGTAAAAATAACTTTTTAGTTATTCAAAATACACTTTATAAACTTAATTATGAAAGCACAAGAAAACTTTTCATTGATGAATGTTCTCCTTTAAATTGGAAATGACATGAAAACCATGTTAGATCCATATTCCTAACATCATAGATGTTTATTGTAAAGGTTTGTAACATATGGATGAAACCATCTCCTAGGGTATTTTGGGCCCTTGAGTAGGAAATTTTGAAATTTGACTAAAAGAAATAATTTTCTCCAAAAATTGATAAAAATGATAATTAATTAATTAAAATAAGTTTTTGTTAAGGTTAAAGCTTCATTTTTTTAAACTAAGGACCTAACCCTATACCAGAAATAAGCAAATTCAACTGCAAGGCTAAGACTAACAATAAAGTCTACTAAAGATGAATATAAAACAAGATCAAACAAAAAAAAATAGGAGAACAACCCAAAAACAACTAAGTATTATGGACTCCTAAGGCCTATTCCTAAATTTTAATACTTATTTTTAGGTCCAAGTCCATCTATTGAAACATTTGGGGAGACAATCTAATTTCTTTATCACACTCATTGAACTTTTGAATTTGTTAAGATAAGGGCCTAACTCCTTTCTGCATACTACTTAGTAGAGTTATGAGTGTCTCAATACTAGTAATGATATCATTCATTGATGCCTTGATAACCTCTATAAGATATTTAAAATTATACTTAAGTCCAACATTTTCCCATTCTAGGCTTGAAACCCTATACCTTAACCTCTTTAATTGGGTTGTCATCTCCTTTTGCTCATCCACATGATTTAACTGGGACACCAAGGAAGTAAGAGACTTCATAATATTATTTTTTATATTTAAATTAATTAATTAAAATTATTCTAAATTTAAATTACAATTAAAAACAATTTAATAAAAATAAACCAAATTCCAAAAATTAAAAAGATAAAAGATAAAAATTAAAATAAAATAAGAGAACAAGGGGGAGTATGTACCACAAAACTCTTTTTAGTTGTTTTTTTTTGTTGTAGAAAGAAATAAAGTGGGACAACCACCAACAATAGTCTAGATCCATGTGGGATATGAGGTGACTATCTCATAGCCTGCACAAATGTTGACTACCATGGGGTGGCTGCTCCTACGAGCCTTAAAGACATGAAAAGGTTTTAATTTAGATGGTGTCATTTTATTTTTAGATAAAATAAGCATTTTTTAATTGAAACTTGAACTTAATATTTTGACACATGGCCCCCTAGTTTTTTTCTTTCCATATGGGTAGGGGTTCTATTAAATTAAAATTTTTGATTTTAAGTCAATAAATTTTTATTTTATTTCCAAATAATTCAAATGAAATTAATTAAAATTTATTTAAATTAAAATGTCATTAATTCAATTTAAAATTAAATCAATAAAATTATAACCAAATATTGTTACTAACTAATTCAAATAAATTTTAACATTCTCAGCTCAATGATTTCAATGGAACCAAAGGCTCTCTAGTCTAGAGATTCTTATGTTTATGCTAACCACCTAACATTTGAGATTAGTATCTATAAAAATAAGGTAAATTAATTAAACCAAATTATTTCTAAGCATAGGTGAGTATTCATATGTAATCCAAGAGGCCATCCTTTATAGCATAATTCATAGGTTAGGAACCCATTTTTAGGAAAAGTGCAAAATATGAAAGTTACTCATAGGGACCAGATCGATGCAATAAAGGTAATTTTTAGGAACAAATATGCATGTAAGTTGATATATTAAAAAATAATTTAGTTACATGCACATAGGAAACTAAGTAAACAAGGCTTCCAAGGCAATTTAGGAGATCAAAATTCATCTTTCCCACTATGTTCTCTATTTAAAATTTTACCACATAGACTTGTTAATCTTAATGGAGTGGTTTTTGAGAGCTAGTTTGGCACACATACAGAGGTGACTTATAGAATCAACTTGAGATAGATGATACTAAGTGGTTCATGAGTATAAATGATATTTGAACAAAAATAAAAAAATAGGGGTACCATGATTTTGGGAGAAATTAACATGTTGTGAAATTAACAAAAAAAGTTCACTATGATAGAAAATAATCCTGAGCATTTTGGAATGAAATGACCATGTCTACAAACCCTAAATCTCTGGTTGAGATAATACATGGAACGTGAACAAAGTTTAGAAAGGAAAATATGAGAGTGGATATGAGACCAAATTCAATATTCTCATTGACCTAATATGTGCATATTAGTTTGTTACCAATTTTTGGAACCTACAAGGAGTAGTTACTATGGTTATAACTAGTAGTCTATTGACTCTTACCTTGATAATGTTTACCTAGAAATTTATATACTATCATCTAGGCACCCATATCCATGATAGAGTTGTCTCTTATACCACTCTAGGGCTTGTTCTAATGCTAGTTTGGAATCTATACCCTAGTAGAGGTTGCTTGAATCAACCAGGAATTGAATTTTTATGCAAATCAATTTTATTTTATTTGTTATTTATTTATTTCACTATCTCAATTTTGGGTTGGGGGATACCATGGGAAATTAAAGGCATAACTATATATTTTTTACCATAGATCTTAATTGTAGTATGTTCATCCAAGAAAACCATGAAACAATTTAATATGAAATTAATTATGAATTTTGAGAGAATATTTTCATATCCTAAATATCTTACCTAAACTCACCCAAACATGAACAATTCTAGAAAACACATGACAACCCAAGCTTTTGAAATTGATTTAGAGACATAATATTAAGATATAAACTACTAAGAGTAATTATACACCAAGATATCACTTGTATTATCTATTTAAAAACATTCCTTACTTATCCATTTATCAATGAAGAAGCCACATGGAAAAATAAATAGGCCAAACAAAAAATAAATAAATGATGAGGTGAGATAGATGATGAAATCAAGAAATAAAATAAAATAAGTAAATAAAAGTAGTATATCAAAGAGTATTTATTTATAAGACATTGTTATGTCAATTCAATCCTAGAAGTAGTGCCTAAGGAACTACCCATTGAAAGGAAATGGGAATTCCTCACTAGTTAAACACCTTAGGCAAAATGCATTCTCACCCTATATTTTAGTAATCATATATGGACCCAAACATAGGGCATCAAACATGTTATATTGACCCTTTTCTCATGAGTCTTATCCCAAAGAAAGACTAGACCAAAGATATGAAAAGTTTCACATTGGCTCACTTGTCAAACCAATGTTTGATTACTCCCTAGTGTTTTCTAAAGTATAGTAAGAATACATCACATTTTTATTCTACTTGTATTATATTCAAGAGTTGAGACCCAATTTTGGCATCAGTTTCCAAGTAATCTCTCATGAACTGTAAGGTTAGGATTCTTAGGTTCATAGGGAAGATAGGATCTTGGCCTTCTTCTAGATCATATGAAGAATTACTCATAACATATTTAGTTCTATTCCTTCTCAATCATAATGAAAAATCTAATTTTTAATCAATCTCTAGGTTTCTTTTCCAAGTTTTTCTTAGTGCCATTTAATAATTTTTTGTTTGTTGATTCATCCACCCCATTATCTTGTGGGTAAAAAATAGATGAGAAATTAATAATTACCTAATTCTAGTATGCCCTAAGGTAAAATGTGAGTTTTGGTCTACTATCCACTGACTATATGATGGTATTTATCTATTTAAGTTCATATGATATAGGTAAGTAAAGATAGATGATATTTCAGTAAAATAGAATAATTTCATACTTCGTTGATAGTATTCCCTAATGTAGATATTAGACATTACAAAGAGTTTCCCAATTGTTTGAATTGATTTGAAAATGGGTGAAAGAAACACCATTGATGTTTGTAGTAATTTTTAGATTTTTAAGCCTTTATTACTTTGAACTTTGATTTTGTGTGGAAATATTGAAATTACTTCATCATTTTTCACTTCTTGGGAATAATTTGTATGTACCCCTCACCTTTTGATTTATGAATATGGTTTTTAAATGTTGCACATTGATTTATATTATGGATGGTTATTTGAAGATAAAAATAATATAGTGATCCCTCTTTAGGAATAAGTTTTTTTCCTAATCTATGTTTATTAGGGGGTAAATATATCATGTGATTTTCAATTAACATAGGAAGAATTAAATCTAGGACATCTTGGTTTTCTAAGATCTAGATAATATATTTTGGAAGTTTTTTATATGAATGCACATTTTTCACATGGTGTATTTGTATTTTCCCCTTGTAAGGTTGGATTAATTACATGATCATAAAGTAATTTATTCTTGAACTTATTTCAATGTGGTTTTTCATCCTTTGGTGATGAATATAAATTCTATGTATTAGGTCTTATAGGTGTGAATATATTATGAAAAATATTTTCAAGTGGATTGAAACTATGTTTTTATGATTATTAATTGGTCATATCCTATAGACTTTCATCATCACTATCATAGTAATTTGAAAAATTTTCATATTATTGTTCAATATTGATCAATAAAAGAAGATCAAATGTTTGACTTTATTATGGTTTTGATATAATTGGTTATTTTGATAATGGTTCTTGCTCTGGATGTACATCCATGTGCACCTTAATTGTTAGTGATTTATTTATTTCTTGAGGTAAATGATTCATTATGATTAAATGACCCATTTCATAATTTTTTATATTTTTAAGTGGAATACATTGTTTAGGTGGTACCACTTTAGGTATTACTTATGTGTCAAAATGTATCATTTGGAAAAATTTGAAGGGTTCATCATCAACAAGTATTATGAAGGGTTCATCATCATGTATAAATTTAGCACATAATTGTAATTTATATGGGATGGCTTCCATGGTATACCCAAAATTAAGTTATAGTGAAATTACTAATACATTACTTGGAATTTAGTTAAAACCATTTTTTGCCCCAATGTCACATCTAATGTTATTTAGACAACTATAAGGCTACATGAATGATCAAATCCTTTGATATGCATATATAATTTTTGAATAATATTGGTACTAATACCCACGGTGTTTAATAATTTTTTGATAAAATGTTTTAGGCCTAAATTATTATCGACTAACACCCTTTTTATTACCTTATTATGCATGCTCACTTATATGAATAAAAGAAAATTCTAATGAATAATTTATTTTGATGATAAATCTTTTGGATCAAAGTAATATGTTTTGAATTTTTTTTGAGATATTGATTAATATATACAAATTAGGCTAGTTGAATATCACTTGGTAATTGTGTTTCATGCATTTTTTTGTACAAAATATCCTTGTAGATATTATATTGCTTTAGGATTTTGATAATTAAAATTTTATCATGTTGCTAAATTGGTTAATAATATTATATCTTTTTTGAATTTATAATAAGTTTAGGATTAGGAGGAACTTATTCTATAGTAACAGGTGGTGGGATAGATTGAGAACCTCACATTTTTAAGTAGTGATAGCATGTAATGAAAAATATAATATAATCCATGGGAAAATAATTGGTGCAGGATCATAGCTATCACTTAAATAGGATATAGGTGGAAAAATGGTTGGGATCATGCACAATGGTGTTTGGATATTGACTCTATAGTATTAAAAAAAGGATTTATAGAGATAAAATTAATTCTCATCATTTCTTAGCATTTTGTTTAATTTAGCCATGCATGATGCATAAAAAATAAGGGATACTAAGAAATATTG
Source organism: Torreya grandis (assembly GCA_037957365.1). Taxonomy (NCBI): domain Eukaryota; kingdom Viridiplantae; phylum Streptophyta; class Pinopsida; order Cupressales; family Taxaceae; genus Torreya; species Torreya grandis. Next base: position 863,812 of record JARHVA010003140.1, on the reverse strand, counting down.
GAAAAGGAAATAGATTATATATGCATCCATGATTAATTAATTTAAAATAAAAAATATAATTTTAAGACATTTATAGTTTAAAAATAAAAAATCAAAGAAAATTAGGAAACCCTAAGTCCCTTAGGGTTTGGAGACCAAATGTCAGATTTAACAAATGTTTAATCTTAAATTTAGATATATGACCATTTAGGGTTAAGAATATTAGATAAAAATTTTAAAAAAATTAGTGAAGTAACCTAATAATCAATCCAATTAATACAAAACTCACATAAATAATATTATAAATTTATATTACTAAGATTGTTAAAAATACTAAAGTATAACTATTGATAGATATTGCTATAAATTGGAAAGAATGGTACTTAGCTAATTTACTATGTGCATGTAGGTATAGGTAGGAAAAGGTTGAAAGTGGAATATAATATGATCTTTCAATAGTCATTGGATTATACAAATGTCTTTTTTATGGACTTAGATACTTACATTATATCTATATAGTTATGTCAGCATAGGTGTATAACCCTATCATAAGTGTCATGAATATAATACTAACTAGATGTGGATGTGACTAATTAGATCCTTTTGGGGTTTTTATCACCTTTATTTTTATTTATTAAGATCATGTTCATAGGCTATCATTTTTTTTTTCAAATGATCAAACTCTATCTCTTCACCATTGAAGTGGCTATAGGAAAAATTGATTAGTGGGATCGTAGTGTCGAGTTCACCCAAAATAGCATTATATAAATGGGTGATACCTACATAAATAATATATCAAATAGGGTCTTAAACTAATTTATTTCTCCCATGCATGTTGGATTATGTGTGCAAAAGGTTAAAATCTATGATAAGTAAATACATGTAGTAACCTAGCTTATAATATGCAAAATATAGCTCATGGTATTCTCTTTGAATGATTCAAACCTATAAAAATCTTGATCATATGAGTTATATGGAATTAGGAATGAATATGGTATGCTTTCTTACATTAATTATTAAATTAATTCTTCTTTTTATATTTCCTTATGAGTTGTATTTCATATCTAGGTCATGAATGAATAAGGTTTGATCTTATATATACTAATTCCTTTTATAAATATAATGTATTAAATAACTTAGGCCAACCTTTTGGGTATGTTTATTTTAAAAATTGGATGACTTTTTGGCATTGGAACTTTTGTATAAAATGGAAACTTTCATTGACACTCTGTATATAATGCAATTTCCTAGAGAGATATAAAATTAGAACAAGTAAAAAACTATTAGTGAAGTATAATAATCAGGTTTAGATATTTTTGCATAGTATATAAGGCCTAGTAATCAAAATAATAATGGTCAAACTAAGATAAACTAAATTTATCACAAATAAATAGTTAAATAAATCCTTTCAATAGAGGGAAGGTCTATAACTAAAAGGTATAATGATTATAGGTACTTTTTGAGTGTACAAGATAGAGGTAATACATAAATCTAGTATCTACACTTATGTGAACTTTGATATTAATTAGTTGTAGATTATTTTTATTATTAATCCATAGTTAATTTTAAATATTTTAGATAGATAGGTCTTAGATGGAGAGATAGATATGAAATTGACATTAGTATTCTCAAACATTTTGACACATGTAATATTATTTTCAATTATGTGAATCTACACATAAAATGTTGATTTAGTTTTATATTTCCTATCTCACAGTTGAATAATGTGTAGGAATGGTGATATTTTAAATACATGTATCCAATTTTTTAGTATTGTCATGAATGACCATATTTTTCATGTGTTATGAAGGTTTATCTTTATAATCATAAACCCTAAGATATTCACATTTCATATTCATACAACAATGTATAAGAGGGCACACCCTAAAATTTTGTATTATGATCACACAAAAATCATTATAAATATTAGTAAAATAATAGGTATGGTATGATACCTATCACTAACTTTAGGAAGAACCAAATGACTCATATATTGGAATATTTATGATTCCACATCCATAAAATATGTATTATTAAGGATCCCTAATAATTTATCATTAATAATTTCATCCTTAGTACTATTGTACATGAGTTAATCCCATTTCATTAATTGGTTGTGAAAAATATAACATATATTTGAGAATCAACATAAAATTTGGATTAAGACAAATGAATGCACTCATTACTAAGATAAATATTCAATATAAAAAATATGTGAATGTTATAATACACACATACATATACTATAAATAATATTATTCTATGTTAATATAATCTAAAAATTATGAAAAAGATAATCATGAATATATGAACTATGAACCAAAATATGAAAGAAAGATATTGGTATAAATAACCTGCATCATCTAAATGGTATACTCCAAAAAACATATAAATGAAAACTCACAATAGAATGAGTAAAAAAAATATCACTGAGCTAAACTAATACTAATTAAAATTACATAGTATAACTAAGGTTTTAAATCAATGTAAGGTAGATAACACATTGATAAAACATGAGTTATTTATATATAAATAGACAAAACTAAGAACATAGTTATATCCTTGAGAGTTAAAAATGGCTACATGGGCAAAACAATAAGATCCTATCATTGTAGACAAAATGACAAAGCCACACAAATGGATTCACATCCAATTTCTATCATTTGGTTTTCATGTATGGACATGTATTGTGAAACTAGTAGTATTTCATCCATCACAATAAATTTTTTAAACCATCACATAAAGTATGTAACAACAACAATTTTTTTCATCATGAGGATAAAAGGAAGAAATAACAAACATGAAACAAATATGAGAAAAAAATCAAAAAAGGAACATGAAACTGGTGTATGTCTAGAAAATAGAAAAGTCTTAACAATTAAAAAAACGTTTTTAATTCATATTTTTGTGGTTGTCATCATTCTAGGATGTTACAATGCACATAAAAAATAATTTATTATATAAATGTGATATCTACATGTGTTAATACTTTATTATTTTTATCACTTAATAACATATTTATAAATACATATTTATAACATTTATAGATCATTATTATCTCATAATAGTGGTTGAATATTTTATTTAGAAATAAATTTTGAATTATTTTATGATTTGATATGTGAGTATTTCTTATCCCTATGTTGAATGATATTTTTTTGTGCTACTTGTGAGAGGTACCATACTATATATAATATTGACATGACAAACCATTGGATGACATATAATTTTATGTTCAATATAATATTCAATTCAAAATGCTATGTCATCCAATGGTTTATGATGTCAATATTATGTCTAGTATAATACCTTTGAAAAGTAGCATAAAAAATTGTCATTCAACATAGGGATAAGAAATACTCACATATCAAATCATAATATAATTTTTCATATATGTTTTTTATTATTTAACTAAATTTTTCCTTTTTATGGGTTAACAAGGAAAAAGAGATGACATACACATATTAAAACATTGTATTTCCACTAATGTGGGGCATGGATTTTCTAGTGATGTATGTAAACACTTGTAGTTTAATTTTGAATTAAAATTAGATTATTTTTATTTGATAGTGTAAAAATATAGGTTTTACATGGATCTTATAACCATATAGTAAAAAAATTTCAAGACTACATAAAAACAAACACAAAAAAATAAGTCACTCCTCTAGACTGAACTAAAAATTAGATAGACTTATGACAAAAATACATTAAAATGGTGTAAGTCATAAAGTAAGCTTTAACCAAATACATTACAAAAATTTGATAAATAGGTTAGAAATATATTAAGTAGTTGACTCATCAGAGTCTAAGTAATCCACCAAAGTAGTCAGACCAATATTTTACTTCTCTTTTTTTATTTTCACTTTTTTTACTTGTCCTCAACTACATTTTCTTGGGCCTTCCTCGTCCATTACATCCTTATTTTTACCTAAAGTTTTGGTTGAATATTTTGTAACCTTATCCTAGATTAGCCCACCTTTTTTTCCCTTTCTACTTCTCATTATACTCATTATGTTATCCTTACTCTTGGGAGGAGTTGTGGTTGGGAAGGTTTTAATAATAATCCTTTATCCTTCTTTGGAGTTCTATTCCCCCCCCCCCCCTCCAGTTTGAGGACTAACACCCTCAATTCTATAAATATCCCATTCCTTTCTTAGTTTCTCTAGATTTTCCTTTAATGTATTCTAGTCTTCCATCTACTTCATGATGATCCTTCCTTGATGCTCCATCTTTTCATCTAAATCAATTAGTTTTAAACAATGAGTTGAATAAAGGTACACAATTTCTTTCATCTCATTCTTTTTCTTAAATTTAACCTTTTTATCGGTTTCTTTAAGAGGTGACTAATAAATCTTCCTCCTATCTTATTTTATGGATTTTTATCTCTTCCTTTTGGAGTTATTAGAGTCTTATGTTTTGTGTTTACTAGTTTTTAACCTTTTTATAACCTCCACTAAGTAATTAATTTCAGAACAAGGTTTGTCTAGTGTTTTTTCAGAAGATTTTGAGCTTTCTCCCCCATATTCTTTTGTCTTCTCTAGGTCCTCCTTAGTGTCTTTATTCATTATCCTCCCATAAAATATAAATTTCATTCCCCCTCAAGGATTTCCATATATAAGTAATGAGGAAAATTAGACCTTCATGAATAAGGTTGTTACCATTTTTTTTTGAAACATAGTCACTATGATTTTGATAGATTTGGAAAAGAAATACAACAAAATAATTATGTATCCATTAAATTGATTTATGAGTAGAAATAGTGGGAGAATAAGACATGAATATTACCATATAACATGATTTAATTCATGATTTTAGGTAGATGTCTATCTAGTACTTTGGTAGGTTCACCTTTGGAAAGCCTTTCTTCTCAATGATGATGCCCACTTTTGATTTCAAGAACTTCTTCATAAGCTCATATTTTCTAAATTTATCCTTTAATGCCTTTGTGCAAATACAATTCATACTAGTCACTTAGCCAATCATTTATTTTTAAATGGTCATATCTCCTCCTCTCATATGCACTTTTCATTGATTTTATCCCAGAGAAAAGTGATTAGAAACATCCTCATTGTATTAGATAATTCATGTCATAAACTCTACCAAGACTCCCTTTTCTAGTTTGTGCCACACTTTAGGATTATTATTACAATATAAATAGGAAATGGGTTTTAATATTCCTCTATTTCCTATCATGGATTTTGTATTATTCATTCTTAAACTAAAAAACTAGGCTAATTTATCTAATGACTTCATCCACTTCACCAAGGTGTCCTATAACGTATTATTGATGGTGTTTCTACACTTCACCTTATTCACATGCTTTATCCTAACAATGAAATGAATAAGTGGATAATTAATTCTTTACTCACATAATGTGCATCATTTTTACAAAAAAGAAGGACGCTATTTTTTCTTGATCTTTCCCTTTGGAACTTTGATTATCTACCTATTTAAACCTTACTCAGTTTAACCATTTACTAGATAATATGTTTTAAGTGACTAAATATGTATTATTTTATTTTTTATTTCACATTATAATGTTTATTATATGATTTTCATCTATAATTTTTTAACACAAGTCTCTTGCATATGCTTTAGGGTAAAGGTCTCAATCATATAAAATCTCATTTTCAAGATGCTTGAAAATCCCCTTTATGAAAATTTGAAAAGTTCTTATAGGAGTTATTTGGATTCTATAGAGTCTTTTTATAGTTTTCAAATCTTTCCAATACAATCCATTGCAATTCACTTTGAATTAAAAAAACAACTAGGTATTTATGATTGTTTAAATATTAAATTAGTCAGTATCAAAAAATGGGCTTGTTCTTGCTAGGGTTTGTTGAAATTGGGCTACTTTATTCTACTAAATTTGCCTATTTTAGACCCATTTATATTATAAATAATTTGAACATCACTAGATTTTAATATTTATCACCTATACCTTAGTCAATTTCATTAAAATGGTCTAAAATTAATTTAAAAATGCTTTTATTTTCATTATAAATGGTTTCATATTGCCAAGTATCAATAGTCATTTGTTAAATTTAAATGACTTGTTTGTTTTAATTTAAAAGCATTAGTCATTTTCAATTTGAATTTTCTTACCCATTGGATATATATATATATATATATATATATATATATATATATATATATATATTGGATTATATATATATATCCAATGGGTAAGAAAATTCAAATTGAAAATGACTAATGCTTTTAAATTAAAACAAACAAGTCATTATATATATATATATATATATATATATATATATATATTTCAAATAATGTTGACTATGTCATAAAATATTGTGCCTATAGGTACCTATTTGGGCCTGGTGCTACATGATGTTCTTTTGAGACTCTCAATGACTCCAACCCATTAAAAATCCTTTCAACACTTAGTCAATTTTTTATTCCTACCAATAGATGCATGGAAATTTTCATTCATGAAAACAATAAATATATAGGTGAGTGGATTAGTGGGATGTTTCAAAGTGTTAATATTATAATGACCTACTAATTTTGACTGATTTCATATAAGACAAAATCAAGAGTGAGTGAGTTAGCAAGATGGTGCCACATGTCATGATCCTAATGATACATTGTCTTAGAAGGATCCTTATAAATTTTATCCTTAAATAAATTAGGTTAGTAGGATCATTCCATGTGGCATGATCTTGATGATCTAATAATGAGAGTGGTCTGTATAGCCTAGTAAAATAACAAAGTGTTGGGTGAGCAAAATGATGCCACGTGGTGAGATATCACCTCAATGTAGTGAATAAAAATAAACCTACATAAATGCCTCAATCTGAGTAGTGGGATAACATAAAGCATATGTGTGGTAATGACCTAAGGAACTAGAGACAATTTGCATACAAATCCATCAAATGAAGGTATGACATTAAGCTTGATGACCCATTAGGTCATCAAAACCATCAAATCCATATAATGGAGTGTGTCAAATCCATACATCGAAGCCAAATTAAAGGTGTGCCATAATGGAAAATTAATCACAAGACAAAATTAAAAGTTAATTTGAGTGGAAAAATTAAATATGAGCATGGCATGCACATTTGGGAATGTGTAGAAAAGATGTTAAGGATAAAATTTGTCATAGAAAAAAGTTTTTTTACTAAAAGGAAAAATATGGACAAGATAAAAATGCCAGTACAAATTCATATTCAACCACTTATAGTTGCACTTGATTGGTATAATTAACTTACATGGTTTACAACATCATGGCCTAATTAAAAGTTTCAATTACATTATTAATTCCACATTAAATTCTCATCTACTTCTTTGGGTGGACCTATTATCCCTCCCATTTTAAAATTTGATTTGTTTGAGCCTCTCTTGTTACTATTTATAGCACTTTTAAATCCTTGTTCAAGGATAAAAATTTTATAATTAGAGTGTGTTATGCATGTTTATCTCTTTATGAATTATAATGGAGATAAAGAAATAGGCATTTTTACTTATGCATGTTATTAATTTTTTTAGGATAATTTATCCATACCCCTTTTTAATTCTTATTTATTTAGACGTATTTTATGCACTTAGATGATTTTATGAGTCCAAGTTATTATTAATTGAAAATAAAATCTTGATAATTTGAAGGTTGATGAGATTATGTAGTCATTTCTTACACATGTTCTATGGTAATTACTCCTTTCCTTATCGTAGTCAACCTCCCCAGACTCTTACACCATCTTCATTTATAGTTATGCTAGGTATAGCTCAAATTTAGATTGGTTTTAATAGACTCACTCAGTTAGATGGTTTTAGATTCATCTATGTTGGCCATAGGAATTTATCTATCTATCCATATTCTTTTTCACTTTATTTATAATCAGTTAATATAGGAACAAATTCAATCTAAATTTAATTTTTTATCTTGATTGATTTTTCAAGTTTAGTTTATCACTATTGTAGCATTTTTTCATTAATAACCATGGTAAACTAATAAATAAATCAATTATTTTATTTTAAATCAAATATTAAGTAGTTTGATTTATATTAGAGGTTGAACCTGACATCTTATTCAATAAAGTGTGTAGTATCTCAATGAGTGCATAATATTTCAATGAGTATGAAATATCTTAATAAGTATATAACCTATTAATGAATGTCTTATCCAAAAATTAATTGCACCTCAACATGTTAAAATAGGCCCCTGACATGGAATGTTGTATGTCAACCAACTTACTGAAGACCATCATATCAAGACTTGGTATATATAGACCTTAGGGAGGTATTTTCCTCGGTGGATTTCCCTCATTTTAGGAAAGGCATGGATTAACAACCCATTCACTTAATTTATAGATTATCTAAAGTGATGCATCAACATGTTTTGGTCTTATAAGGAGATATAGTGAATCATTTGTTAAGTTCATAGTCAAAACTTGAACTAAGGTATTATATAAACATTTTATTCCACTGAGTTAAATAATAAATCAAGCTAGAAAATATAATAATAAATACAAGATCCAAGTTTGTGGGGATTGATTTATATCTTTTGGATCTTAAAAACCATAAGAAGACAAGAATTAGTAAAGATAAAAGGAGATATAAACTTACCCAATCAAAAGGAAACTCACCTATAGTTGCAAGCCTTCCCTTGGTTAATCCATTTATTATTCCCCAATATATCTCAATGTCCATGACATGGACTAGGTGAGGATGTTTTTATACTTTGTGTATCCTAGGCATACCCCGTAGCATGGCTAAGAATATAGACAAATTCTATCATAAATTCATAGTCAAAGGAATATAGATAGTCAAGAACATATACAAGTATTCACGGATGCACTTAATTTGATGAAAGTCTCATTTAAGGATGTAGCCTACAAATTATTTACCTATTCCTAAGTTAAAACCTATTATTCTTGGTATATTTAGATACACCATGGGTTAATCACTCCCTAGGCTAATTTAAAGATAGTACTTGTGAACCATTTTAGGCTCCCCATTGACCTTGTGGTACTATACCATAATTTTATAGCTATCAAAAGAGAATAGAATGAGTCTATGAAAATTTTTAATACTTAGTTTAACAACTTATACTAGAGGATTAAATACCCATATATACTATAATAAGGCCTTACAACTCATACAAACTTGAGATCCCTTGATCTTTTAACATCAATGTTCCTTAAGAGGCCCCTAGCTAAATTAACATTCATATCTCTAGCATATAATGAATAAGTCAACATATAGTATCAAATGCTTCCACAAGGGTTTAGTGTAGAAACTCTAAATTCCTTAGTACAACTGGGTGCATATAATTAGATCCCTATGGTAAACTAGGGTATCATGTAGAACACCCCAGCCATGAATCCCATCTTGAGTGTTATGTATGGTACTTATTGCCTAGTGTATACACCAAATTCAATAAACTACATGCCTAATGATACACCTTATATACTTTATAACCATATATTTCCCTAGAAAAACTAATAGTAAATGATCCTAATGGCATATAATGATATTGATTCTACATTAAGGATTGGTGGGTGTGTTGCATCTAGTGGTACTTAGTATGCACAGACATCATACTTGAGCTCCCAAACACTACAAGAAAAGCACACAACCATGATCTCATTAATACCCATGCATTATTAAAATCAAATCCAAATTTTAATAACATTTAACCCCAAGAAATAGGCCAACCCAACACTAACATAGACTCTAAAGTAGTAAACTTAAAATAATTGGTCTAAAGATTATCTAATGATATGTTTAACATATGTAGGTAGGGACCTAAGAATGTAAATCAAAGTACTAATGTCACACCTAGGGTATAAAATTCAATTTACAAAGGCCCCATATGAAATGTAATTATAGGCCTAATAACAAAAGATTTTATAGTCCTCTTGATAGTGGTATCCAAAATAGGAGTCATGCTTCTAGTTTCATAAACATGGTAATTTGGCCTTAAACACTTGGAAACAAGTGTAAAACATAATAGACCATAAATAATTAGACTACATAAAGTTCATATCTACCTCAAATAAATTCTAAATTGAGATGGATAGCATGGAAGTTATGCCTACTCCATATGAAAATTAGAATCAAGATGGAGGGAACCCAAGCACAACTTTAGTATTAGAAACATAATAATTTACTTTTGAAAATGAAAATGAACTAGAATACATTTTGGATGAGTTCCATGCTTTCAAGTATATTTAGAGGAGATAATTAATAGTTAAGGAGTAAATAAACCAATCCGCTGACAACCTGTATTCCCCCAAACAACTATTAGGTTATGCCTAATGTGAATTTGAATAATAATCTTCCTCCACCTGAAAGACTTGACACTTATCATCATCTTAAGAATGATGTTGCATTCACCCTATATAATAAAAAACTAAAAAAAAATCAAACGTATTTATGATATTGTTGAGGATCTTAATAAAACCAAATGTAATATAACTATGTTTGAGTTGTTATAGATTTCAAATCAAAAGGAATGAATTTTGAAAGAGATTTTTGATAACAAGGGGAAGGAATCTTCTAATATTTTTGATACACATGTTCCTCGTTATAAAGAGAGGATTGAGAATCTTCCATTTATTTGGAAAAAAGTTACATAATTATTTGGATGATTTAAGTGATTTTGGGAATGTCATGCCATACATAGTCTACTGGTAATTAGGCCTTACACTTACAAAGTCAAGATGAAAAGTTGTCCAACTGGACAAAACATAGATAAAGGTGGTAGGAGAATAAAATAACATACACATGTATCTTGTGAAATCATGGAATAAAAGTATTTAAATAGGGATGAAGACTCTTTATGCTCTTAACAAAGTGCAATGATTACAATAGATAAATGTATCCTTACTTGTACCATGAGAAATTTATGTATGGTATCTTTTTCAACTAAAGGATTATTGCAAGCCATGAAACATATAATGTGCATAATAAAAGATGAGTAAGTTTACCAATAGGTGAACATTACAACCATATTTCCCTTGCAAAAACCATTGACATATTTTAACAAGAAAGCATGCTCAAGCACAATGGAATCAATTTTGTAGACACTGAAGTTTTATGGATTCAAGTATAAAAGTGGACATGGTGTTTTAATTAAATTGATTAAACCAAGTGTGAGATCTTATCTAGCTTCCTACCACTTGGATTTTTCATGCATAAGTAATGTGGCTTATTATGAATCACTATTTCATGGACTCATATTCACCCTCGATAAGAAAGTAAAGAATATCAAAGTGTTGGGTGATTATAAACTAATTGTTAGATAAGTGAGGTGCCAATACTCATGTAGTGACAAACATTTGTCTAGATATCATATTATATTTTAGAACTTGCTCATATATTTTGAGGCTTTTGGCATCCAAACATTGCCCAAATAAAATAATTATATAGAGAAAGAGTTAGCCACCACTATGAGTACTTTATATCCCATTGTCTATTAGAGAATGACAATATTCTTAGTAGATCTAGTCTCTACTCCCTTATTCCTAGATTATATTAACAATTTCTAAGTCCTCAATGATGTCCAACACATATTAAATTTAATCACCAATACTCAAGTATTTACAGATCAAATAATTGATGAAGATCATCAAGAAGACTTTGAGTTAGATGAGGATGGGATTGTGAATTTAAAAACAATTAGTATAACTAGAGTAATGGTCTCACTTGAGAGACTATTTGATATTGACTATGAAATTGATAAATATATGATTACACCTATCAAAGGTATGCAACATGAATAATGCAATTTGGGTAAGGTAGTTAAAGTGAAAAATGTTCTTCTAGGCACCTCTTGAACCCTAGAAGAGAAGGATGATTTTGCACAAGATCTAAATAAATTCAAGGACATGATTACATGGAGTTATTAATATCTCAAAGTCTTAAATACTTTTATCTTGACACACACTATCCCCTTCAATCTTGGATTCAAACCATTTAGGTAGATGTAAAGGCATGCTAATATTTTGATGGTGATGGTGAGGAAAAACAATGGGGAGATCATAATGTGTGTTGATTTTAGTAATCTAGATAAAGCTTATGAGAAATATTAATGCCTATTTCCTTCATTATATGAAGTGTTTTAGATTATGAATGTTTCCAAAATGCTGTCATTAATTAATGGGTATTCAGGCTAAAATCAAGTGGTAATAAATTATAAGGATAAATTCAAGACAACTTTCAATATCAAATGGGGCACTTTTACATACAAGAGAATGTCGTTTACCTTGATCAAAACAAGTGTTACCTTTCAAAGAGAAATAGATGTTGCATTCAAATACTTTATGTGAAAGTTCATAGTTGTCTATGTGGATGATATGATAGTCATCTATAAAATAAGGGTAGATCATGTAAAGGATCTAAGAAAAGTGTTACAAAGATGTAGAGACCATGGGATTTCATTACAATTTAACAAATGTATATCTACGGAAACAAAAGGCAAATTTTTAGGACATGTTATTTTTTAAATAATAATATATATAGACCTATAAAAAGTGGAGGAAATATTTAAAATCCCATATCTTATCACTAAAAAAGATCTAAAGTTATTCTTTGATAAGATCAAATTCATGAGAAAGTTTATCTCTAGGTTTTATAAGATAATCAGGCCCATAAATATCATTCTTAATAAGGATTCAAATATTATTTATATTTTTGAGGAATAAATACCTTTTAAAAAATCAAAGCTACCATTTTGAACATACGAGTGTCCATCACACCATATTATATATAAACCTTCTACCTTTATTCATTTACCTAAGATCATTCTATTGTTTTTGTGTTGACACAAAAGAAAGAAATAGGAGATGAAAGGTTGGTGTCCTTAATTAGTATCCCACTTATAAATGTTGAACTTAGATATTCCATCATTGATAAGTAATCTCTAATTTGATCAAGGGTGTTAAAAAATTTAGACATTATATACTTCACAACAAAGTGTTTACTATAGTACCTAATCTAGCTATGAAGGATTTAATAATGTAAAATGAATTTGGAGAAAGGCATGTTAAATGGATGGAAATACTCTAGGAGTTTGACCTAGAGCTATAATCAATTAGAATAATCATAGGTCAAGCACTTTATAAATCCATTACTGAAGTGGATCACCAAATCATTTTTCAACAATACTTGGCATAGGACATCATAAATAATGACTGGTATACATACATAATCATATATCTATTGAATAATGAGTGTCCCAAGAACCCAAATTCTACATAATTAAAAATTTTGTGACTAAGATTCAGTCATTTCATGATAAAATATTGTAATATTTATAGAATAAACCATGAATGCATATATTTGATGTCTGAATAAAAAACAAAAAAAAGTACTCAGAGATTTCCATGAGAAAATTGAACTATGAATGGTTTAAAAAGTACTAAAAATCATCAAATACTATTGGTAGGAAATTATTAACCACATACTTTTAAGGATACACATTTACATGTTTGAATATTTCACACCTTCCAAGTCACTATGCACCATGAACACACCCCATCTATGCCACTAATCATGGAGCTCAACCATTTGCTAAATGGGAATTAGAATTAATGGCAGCCATTAAATCTAATTATTCTATAGGCCATAAAATCATCATTATAGTTATATATTACTATACTCATTAGGTTGAAGCTTGGCTATTTAGAAATTTCACCACTACCATGGTCATTTAGTTATTGGAGGAACACATTACCACAAGGTTTGGTATGCCCACCACATTTTTATGTGATAATGGACCTACTTTATCATCCCTAAAATTCCTTGAATGGGATTATGATCATCAAGTAATTATTAAATTTTCTTCAAATTATTATCCCCAAATTAATGGGTTAGTTGAATCAACAAACAAGAATTTGTTGAATATAATTAATAAGATCTTAGATAGAAACCCAGGGATTGGCATAATGTGCTTAAATTTGCTTTATGTTCTGATGGAACTAGAAATAAATATGAATTAGGGACATCTCCATATTATCTAATAAATGGCCAAGATCCTATCTTCCCAACTGATTTGAAAACCCCTACTTTGTTGTTTATAAGAGATTACCTAAAAATAGATGATCAAATAGAAGACTCCCTATCAAACCTAATGCAATTAGAATAAAAAAGGGATGAAAATATATTGTATTTTAGTAACCATCAATAAATTTTCAAATTTTGGTTTGAAAAAATAACCAAAATGAAGGCCTTGAGGATATTTGATCTAGTGATCTTATAATATAAGACTCATGAAAGGAATGGATTGCATGAAAAAATTGATGCTTTATGGCTTGATCCCTACCAAATATCAAAAATCTTATGTGATAATGCTTTTTTCCTAAGGTGTTTTACTGGTGAGGGTATTATATTACCTATCAATGGATAATTACTTAACAATTACTTCTAGGATTAAGTGGCTTATGAGCCCCTATAAATAATTTCTCTTTTATTTTCTACTTTTCCTTCATGTTCCTTGTTTTATTTTAGGTTTGTTTTCATTGCTTGTAGTTTTGTTATTTTTTCTTGCTTAGTTCACCATTGTCTTGTGTCTTTTTTAGTTAAATATACTATTTTGACATGAGGGTTCCCTTGATTGATTAAGGAATGATAATGGTGGTTTATTTATGAATAAAATCAATGACCTTTCTATGTGTAAAAGCTTTAATTTTTTTTTTATTCTATGAATTACTATGGTTTACCAGTATGGTAAAACTTTTTTGAAGGCTTATGATTTATAATAGGACATATGGATTTAGAAAGTATAGATTTTTGGTTTCCAGAGATCATTAAATGCACATAACATAAATATTATGATTAATATATCCTTAAAGTTTTTATCATTATTCTAATAGACTATGCACTTATTGATTATAATTTGACCCATAGCTTGGTCCACAACCCTCAATGGATAAAAATTAAGCAAAATTTATTTCAATAAAAAAGAATTGAGATAAAATGTAAAATTTTCACCTTATCCTCAAAAGGGTGATCTTAGAAATGCATACCACAATATTTCCAACTTCATTGGTAGTGGATCAAGACCTTAGGAAGGGACTAGAGGTATCTCTGTTAGGTTTATAAACACATGTCTAGAAGAATAGCAATGACCATGCCATCTCTCCCCTCAAATAAAGTTTTAAAATATTATTTCCTTTTAGTAGTTCCCATTAGTTAGACAAATTTTATTTATTATGTGTGCTTGATAAGTAACTCAATCAATCACATAAAGTCACAAATTGATGGTCTTTAAACATAATTGGAGATTAGTATGCCATGTGTTGGATTATAATTTTGTGCCTTCATATTTTTTGACTTTAATTTTGAATATTTCTTGTAGCTAATGTTGGTGTGTAGATAAAAATGGAATATTATAAATTCTTGATATACTATAGAGTATCTCTTAATAGGATTTTACTTATTTTGGTTATTGCATAACATGCTCTATTTTCAACAAAAATGGGGACCCTCTTTTTCTTGATCCTTCCCTTTGAAAGTTTGATGGTATACCTTTTTAAACCTTGATTAATATAACCATTTTCTAGATGATAAGTTTTAAGTGACTAAATATGTCTTATTTTATTTACTCTAATGTTCAATCCAAGATTTACATCTATAGTATGTTAAGTAAAGTTGCCTACATATGCTTTAGGGTAAAGGTTTCAATCATATAAAATTTCGTTTTGAAGATGCTTGAAAATCTCCTTTATGGAAGTATGACAAGTGCTAGTAGGAATTATATATCTTCTATTGAGCTTTTTCTCAAATTTTTATCTTGGCAATCCAACCCATTTGCACTTCAAATTCATAAATAATTGGCTAAGTCTTTGTGTTAGTTTAAATGTTAGTTTGATTGCTTTTAGAAAATGGGCTTGTTCTTGTTGGGGTTCATATAAATTAGAACACTTTGTTTTTTTTAATTTGCCTTATTTTTGACCCATTTTTATTAATAAATATTCTAAATTGACTAGTGTTTACTCTTTCTCATCTCTGTCTTTGTCAATTTCATTAAAATGGTCAAATATTGATTTAAAAATGCTTTCATTTTCATTAGAAATGATTTAATAGTGCTATGTTTTAATAATTATTTATTCAATTTAAATGACTTAGTTATTTTGATTAAAAAGCCTTAGCCATTTGAATTTGAATTTTCGTAGCTACTATATTTTTTAATAAATTATTTATTTCATTGATGTTGACTGTGTCATTTCATCTTATGCCTGTAGGTACATATTTTGGCCTGAAACCACGTTGTATTCTTTCATAATTCCTAGAGATTCCAACCCATTCAAAATCCTTTTGACATTAAGTCAATTTTTGAGTCCTACCCATAGATGCATGGTACTTAACATTCATGATGAAATCAAAGCTCTAGGTGAGTGAATCAATGGGATGTTTCCAAGTATCAATATCCCAATTACCTATTGATCCTAACTAATTGCATACAAAATAAAGGCTAAATATGAGTGAATTAGTGTTAATATGCCACATGTCATCATCCTAAAGATCTGTTATCCCATAAGGATATTATAAATTTTATCCTTTAATAAAATGCATTAATAAGATCATGTTACATGGTATGATCCTAATAATTTAGTATCTTGAAGTAGTTCATGTAGCCTACTAGAGCAGTAGAGTGTTGGGTGAGTGAGATGACACCATGTGTTGGGTGAGTGAGATGACACCATGTGTTGAAATCTCACCTCATCACAACAAAGCATATTCAACCTACACAAAATTATCATTTTGAGTAGTGGAAGAGTGTAAATCTAACACATGTAAATCAATTAAATAACTAAAGACAAGATGGTTGGGTAGCCAACAAGGTAAGGAATAAGCTTAAGAATGATATCTCACCTAGTCATTAAAACTGTCAAAGCCCGATAATGGGATAAGTGTCTAATACAATTATAAAATTCAAATTATATTTGTGCCCTAATTTTAAATTTATCATATAAGATAAAATTGAAAGGCAATGTGAACAATAAGATTGAAATTAATCATGGCATGCACATTTGGGAATGCATAGAAAATATGGTAAGGATAGAATTTTTCATGGAAAGAAGTGTTTTTTCTATAAGGATAGATATGTAAAATATATAAATTTAAATATTAATGCATCTCTAACTAATTCTAGCCATAATTATCTAGAAAAGTTTACTTAAATGGTTCAGAATAGCATGGCCTAGCTAAAAGTTTCAACTGTATTGTTGATTTCACATTGAATTCTTGACTACTTCTATAGTTGGACCTATTTTCCCTCACTTTTTGAATTTTGATTTTTTTGAACCTCTCTTGTGACCATTTATAGGACTTTGAAATCCTTTTTCAAGGATAACATTTTTAGAGAACATTCTATGCTTGTTTAGCTATTTATGAATTGTAATAGAGATATAGGATTTATACATTTTTACTTATCCATTTCATTATATTTATAGGTTAATTTATCCCTTACCCCTTATTAGTCTTGTTGATTTATAAGTGTTTTCTACACTTAGATGATTACATGAGTTCAAGATATTGTTAATCAAAATTAAAATATTGACAACTTTAAGGTTGTTGAGACTATGTAGTCATTTCTTACAAATGTTTTATGCTAGTTATGTTTTTCCTTCTCAAAATCAACATCCACTAAATTTTTTACCATCTTTAGATAGAGTTTTGATAGGTCTATCTCAAATTTATATTGGTTTTACTAGACTCACTCAACCAAATGGTTTCAGATTAATTAGTTTTGACATTAGGATTTTATATCTTTATCCCTCATCTTTTGCATTTTATTTATAATCAGTTAATCTAGGAACAAAAGTAATTTGAATTTAATTATTTATCTTGATTATTTGTTTCAAGTTTATTGTATCAATTTTTAACATTGTTGTATTCATAAATATGGTAAAATAGTAAATAAATCATATTTTTTTTATTTAAATAAGATCTTAAGGAACTTTATTTATATCAAAGGGTAAACCATGTAGGTATTCAATAAAGTGCACAATCTCTCAATGAGTGTATAGTCTTTCAATGAGTACACAGTTTCTCAATAAGTATATAACCTCCCAATGAATGTCTTAGACAAAGCTAAATTTTAACTCAACTTGTTAAAACAAGTCCCTTACATGGAATAATCTACATTATCCAACTTAGTGAAGACCAACATGTATGTAAGTGAAAGTGAATTTGATCTATAAATAAATCCAAACTTGGAGAAGATAAATAAATTAAATATATTTCTTGCATATACTTAGATAATCAAGGTCCTGAAAAATATGGATTTGCTAAACCTACCTAAATTTATAGAGATATTTCCAATGCCTCTAGTTAAGAAACACCACACAATAACCCTAGTTAGGCCTAAAATGCAATAATAAGTGAAAATAATCTAGTGCTCAGTAAAACTTATGACACGAATGAGGGATAAACATTAATAATAAACATGTAAGGTAAAACTCCACTCAATTAAATGTAGAGGTAATCCTAAGCAAATAGAGATAAATATTCATTAACCATTGCATGTGAAAATCTATATATCAAAATAAAGGAGTAAGAGTTAGGAAAACTCACATTGAATATGAACCTGTCGAGCCTCAACCTCTCCCATGGACAATGGGACTTTACAAAAGGTTGTTTTATATTATTGAAGAAGCTAAGTATGGAAAATTTATTATAGTCTATCCAATGACCTCCTAGTAAATCTCATGATTTCACAAGACAATTTATCCTCTAAGTATGAAATCCTAAGCAATGACTCCTCAAGTAGAATGGTATAAATGCAAGCTGTAAAGAAGTGAAAATAAATGATTATCTATTTAGAAATGAATTTAAGGGGGTATTTATATCCATAGATTGACCTTAAACCCTTCTAGAAATTTAGTTGACATGGTCAATTAGGTTGACCTTATTATGTGGGAAAAATATCCAGTAGGTTTTCAAAACTAGATCAATTGGGATGATAGAGTTCCATGACATGAACAAAATTTCAAATAGGGTTGACCTAGTCAACTATGCTCATTTTTATAGACCTAGGCAACATAGTATTAGCTTATGTCTAAGTATAAGTTGAAATTTAGATATGGACATATAGTTTATTATACTTTAAGTTATATTTTATGTTTATAATTTCAAGATTTTTGAGAGTGGTTTTAGACTCTATAATGCAAATTTTAGATTTTGGAGGGTCCTACTAGATTTTAGACTCAGCCATATTTTAAGATTTCAAGATTTTAGGGAGGAATAATAGGATGTAAATGGATATACACTATAAATAAGATTGAAAAAAATGAGGAATGATACAAAGACACAAAAATCTTACAAAGCACTAATAGTCTATGAACCCCTTTCTTAGTACACCCTTTAAGGTGTGAACTTAGAGAGATTTAAACTTGATAGGTTACTACAAGAGAGAAGTGTTAGTAAATATTAAAGTTAATAAAAATATTATGCATATACAAAACATACCAAGACCTAATACATTCATACCTTGGGGAGTTATTTTCTTCATAGGATCTCCTTCCTTTCAAGAGAGGTAGGGACTAACAATCCCTTTGCCTAATTATTAGCTTGTATCAAGTGATGCATCAAAAATTAAAATTATGAATCATTAATTTGGGTCTAATCATTACACATTCCATTCTTGTGAATAATACTTCTCATTATATACAATGTTAGGCACATTATTTAGAATCCTAAAAATATGGGTGGGAGATCATCCACCTTTTTACACACTACATATTTTTGATTAAAGACTCTATTATTAGCCATCCCATTAGAATTTTTTTTGGATTTCATTAGTACATGCTCAAAAGTGACCTCTTTAAAATGTTTTAAATAATATTATTACATATTTTATTTATTGTTTAATGGATCAAGATGGTTTCTTTACCTAAGAGGGTATTCAAGATGTTTAGGGAATCCCCTTTAATCACCAAATTTTCAATTTATAAATGCACTGTGAACTAGATGCCATATATGTATGATCTATCCTTGGCCATATGGATGTTTTGGGAACTCATTTTTCCTATGTAAGCATCTATAATTATGTCCTCAAAATATCTAATAAACCCTCTTTCTCTTTCTAAACTAAGGTTTCCCTTATCAACCCTATAAAATTTCAAATTTCTTTAGTTTCATGATGGTGTGTACCATTTGAATTGACTTATATCAAATTTTACATCCATTTTTTCAACCACAAGTTTGATGTTTCAATTTAAAAGGATAAAATATTCAAATGTTGAAGACTCATTTTTTCCTTTCAAAGCAAAATCATTACATTTTTTTATAATGGCTACACAAAGTCTATGGAAAGAAAATTTGAGGCTAGCCCTTTTCTAAGAAAAATGCAACCATTAATAGTTTTCTAAATTTCCAAAAAAACATGAAAGAGGGTTAGGTTCCATAAGAAGATTGTGAAGGCTAAGTTCTAAGGTGATTTCCACTATGGTATGAGATCCATGTGTTGACAAAAAGTATACCCCATGTCAATTTGGGTCAACCCCTACGTTTATAAACTTTTAATAAGGTCCCCTAGGTTTTAAAATGGTCACCATGGTCCTAAATGAAGTCAAGTGATACTTTGAGGGTCACACAATATGTTTTAGCCTTTGTCATGCTTGTCCATTTGTCTTAATGTCCTTTATGCCACCTTATGGTCATTTAAAGGAATTTTACATGAATCTCATCAAAAATAAAAATGTAAAGAATAAATATAACATATATTAAATCATATAAGGATTAGATAAAGTTTTGAAACTAGGATGTTGTAGGTTCAACATAAAATAAAGAAGATCACCTACAAAAAAGTTAGTTTCAGGTGTTTGTATGCATTGGAGTGACTCATAAGTAGGTTTGAAAGATTAATTAGGGTCACTTGGAATTCGTATAGGTTATTTTAAATCTCAAGTGGTTTCAATAGATCCAAATTTGATAAAACCCAATTTCTCTCTCCTCTCACTCCCTTGGAGAGTTCTGAAAGGGTCAACAATGTTCATTTGGCATTGAATGGAGAAGAGGAGTTGGAGTGAGTTAATTTGGTGGAGGTTACAGGTAATTATAATCTTAAATTTAATGTTTATATTTTCAATATTTCTAGCTTTTGATTTTTTTAAAATTATTATGATTGTTAATACATCCAAATTGCCTATGCAATCCCAATGGTTCACTTTTTTCTCATATAGTTTAACTTTGGAGATTGATTTGTGTGAAACGAGTAATGTATGTGTAATAATATATCATATACACCCATTTCAAGTTGAAATAAACCTAGTTTGGCATGTGTGGTCATGGAAGGATAGGCAGAACCATCTCCTTAGGCTATAAGTGAATACCAATGGTCTACATAATAGTGTTTGATAGTTATAGAGTTTGTCCTTCTATGAGTGGATTAAATTGAAGATTAGTACATTTTTTTTAAATACTTTAAATAATGGTGGATTATATTTTACATTTAATGGTGTATTTTATATATCTCTAAGTCACCTAAACGACAAAGAAGTGAAAATAAGCTAATATACCATATAGAGACCTACATGGTTATGTGTGTAGGTAGTCAAAAGTACAAGGGTCTAATGATGTTCCCTGAAGAGGATATGAAAATTTGAATATGGTGAAAATTACTCTTGATAAGGATTGAATATTTTAATATGGAATGATGGGTTTGAAAAACCAACTCAAGACTCACATACACATCCCATCTAGATAACCACCTACATCTTGTTGTGGAGAAGTGTGCTTTGACAGTGATGTTCTAAGAGAGCAAGGAGTTTTAATGTTTTTTGAATATTATAAGTATATTAATAATAGGACTAATCCATTTAAAAATATTTGTTTTGAGATCTAGTTCAAGATCCAACATAGTCAAGACCCCCTCAAGCAACACCTACACTCAACCAAGTTGAAAAATTGTTTTGGATAGAGATAATGAAGAAACATAGAGGTTACAAGGATTTGAATGAGATATTAAATTATAAAATTAAAATTAATAAAGGTATGGTTTAATGTTTAATAGGGTTCCTAAACCATAAAAACTCCAAACCATTGTACTCATAAATCTTCATACACACCTACAGATAACTATTGGGAAAGTTGGTTTTGAAATGATGGTGGGTTGATAATATAAAATAAAATAAGAGTTTATAGGATTTTAATAATGTTATATAATATCAATAATAATTATAGGATATGCCTAGTGTTGGAAACATGACTCCTATAATACTACATTGATAGACCAATCTTTAGGGAACACACACAAGCATAAAGCCTACCCAAGTGACTTAAGGCCTCTCAAAATATTGAAGTGGTGGCTAGGTGAATAATTTAAGGATTTAATGTATTTATAAAATAATATATTTATCAATAAAAACACTCTAACTCAAGTGAAGTTAAAACAATTTCAAACTCTATTTGAAAACCTTATACAATGTTAACATACCTATAATTAGTTTTGAGAATTTGAAGTGTTATGGCCTCCATAAGATTTTTTATCGATTTAAAATTGGTATATAAGATAACAATGAACAAAAAAATACCTAAATTTTATCATTTAGGTCATACTAAAATTTTAAATTCTCGCCATTCTATCTTAGACATGAGACACTCCACAAGTAATGTAACTTGCATACCTAGTACATTGATGGTAAAATATGAATGACAAAGTCTTGAAAAACTATGGGAGGATTTATAGGATTTAATTATAGGTTAATAAGTGTTGGGGAGGTCATAAAATCATTTAAACTAATCATAAGTGACCACATACTTAGAAAACCTAGTATATGCCTACTAGGCCTAAGAACTGGATATGAACCTTAGACTTCCAACATCACTCCTAAGATCATGTGATCTTCTAAAGCAATGTGACAGATCTCATGTGAGAATGGACGGTTGATGAGACTTAGTGGTTTGTAGATAAA
Source organism: Torreya grandis (assembly GCA_037957365.1). Classification (NCBI taxonomy): domain Eukaryota; kingdom Viridiplantae; phylum Streptophyta; class Pinopsida; order Cupressales; family Taxaceae; genus Torreya; species Torreya grandis. The sequence goes on along the minus strand of JARHVA010003140.1, from coordinate 840,953 downwards.
AACTCATATTAGTCATTTTTTGCCTCAATTTGTCTCAAAGGTGTCCAAAATGCATATAACTACTCAAGAGCTAACTTATTTCACTCCCATATATACATAAAATAAGAATGTGGTCTCTTAAGAACTTAGGGGTAGATGAGGGGGGTAATAAACTTGAACTTATTGGAATTGGTTTGAATTTTAAGGGCCTAACCTTTATGAATCATTTCTAAGAGCCTAAACTACTTAAAACCCTCATAAGATCTTGATGATAAAACGATGAATATCAATGCATCCATAAGTGGTCAATTGCCCTAGAAAGTGATTTAGAACTACTTATAACTCTCTCGAGCTCCCCAATACTCAATTTTTCTATACCATCACTTGTAAAAATAGACAAATTCTATCTTTTATAAAAGATGTGAAGTAATTTAAAGGTGAAAAATGTATAGATAGGTGAAAGTCATGGTGGAAGGTGTTTATAGATGTGTCATGACTCCTCAAACCCAATTCTTACCTGAGTCATGCATTGATACCCCTATGCTAAATTTATTATTGTAAGTAGTCATGGATATAATAGTGAGAAGAAAGGTGACTTCCAAATTAGAGATGGGAAATGTGATATTGAGTTTTATTGAAGTGTACATGATTGACCATAGGACAAAGAAGTTATGAATATATTTTTCACATCTATTCAAAAAACTCTCTTGAGTGTGTTTAGGTCACCCAAGTGGCAGGTGTGAGATTTTAAGCCTAGAGGTCTAGTGAGTGGCTACAAGGAATTAAACAACAAGTGGAAAAGAGAATATCATTGGTTGGATGGGTGCATGATAACCTAAACTAATCATGTTTCCATCTTCTCAAGTTAGTGCATATGTGTCAATGACTTCCAAGGAAATTTTATGTATTTAAGTGGACTCCTTTTCAAGAAGGGTAGTTTCAAGAAGTACAATGATGTATCCATACACCAAATTTAGGAGGATGTCATATTGTAAATTGACACTTATTCAAGATAACTTCATGATCTATTTTTTAACTCTTTCTCTTTCATTGTAACTGGTCTTTAAGACTCAACACTTGGCATTATGACTCTCCAACATCTTTCTCTCTCTTCTCCTATTGATCTATATATTGAATCCATTTTGTCATAGTAAACATCCATAATTATTATGGTGAATCCCTATTAGTTAAAAATCATTTTTTACTTTTAATAAAATTATTAAGTTGGTTTAGTATCTAAAATTATTTCCTAAGTATGTCAAGTAGTCTATTTGGATGACAAGTGATGATTATTTTCTCTTTTCTTCCTTTCTACTCTTATATACATTGTGTAAGTAATACTTATTCTAATAGGTCTCATGAAGTGTAAATGTTTGTTAGGTGTATTTTCAAGTGTAAAGGAGATTATCATTTTCTAATATCAAACTTCTTATTCATCCACCTTTGAAATTGCATGGAAATTTCCCTCCATGTAGAAACACTTATGCTAGAAGAACCTTGAGTTTAGATTAGTTTTAGTAATATGCCTTCATAATGCAAGTTAAATTATGTTTGTGGAGATATATTTAGTATATCACCTCCATTAGTGTAGGTTAATTTCATGTTTCCTTCTTCACTTTTCACTGCAATAAGTTATTATTCTAGTGTAGTGTGTGAGCCTAAACAACTAGATAAAGGGAGCTAGTTCCATAATCTATATATTTATCTCTTGTATCAATCTACCTATACTTAGAGATGGTTCCATGTCATCCCAAATTTGAAATTTTTTTATTGAGTTCTCTAGGGTGAGAATTTGCGCTATAATAGTTATATCACACCCATGAGACTTGTGGTGTAATAAGGTTGTTTAAGGTGGATGTTGGTCTTGACAACAAAGAGACTATAATAGTCTATTTTCTATAGTATTCAATGACTCTAATAATTGACTCTTGGTGGTAGACTAGTGAATTATTTCAATCCTAAGGAAAAAAATATATCTCATACTAAAAGTATTCCTTTTTATTTATAATCTCTTCCTTATTATTTAGTCAAATCATACAAATTTTCTAACACCCATCCTTACACAAAGAGATCATACCTTGCTCATAGACCTATAAAAAAAATTTTGATTGGCCCAATCCTAAAAAATCCTAAAGCCATGATGGAAAGGAACCTACATTTTATTACTTAAAATGTTATAGTACTCTAAGACTTTCCCATTTTGATCTCATTCCCATATCATCCCTCAAAAGTGTCCCTTCATACATAGGTGAGTCTAACATTACTCATATTAATCACATTAGGAACATTGCTAATCTATAAAATATAAGTAATGAATATATTAGGTCATGGGATATTTATTTCAATGGGAAATCTCTTCATTGGTATGATATTTTGGCTCCTGAATCTATTACCACATGGGATGAGTTGGGTGATGGTTTGAGGAGGAGAGTGACAACTTGTCATTGATAGAGCAACTGACCAACATAAGGAGAGAACCTCAAGAATTTATTCAATAATTAAACACAAGGTTTAAAAAGATATGGGATAGGATCCCAATTTTGGGAAGACCTAATATGCACCATGTTTTCCTTTATTATCTTAAGGCCTTTGACAATGATATTTCTATGATGTTAAAATCTATGGGAGGGAACACATTGCCTATTACCTATGAAGTGGCCATTAAAAATGATAACTATTTGGTTCAAGATGTTAATATTTATCCAAGACCCCCTATTATTCTATTCCCTGAGTTACAAACCCCTACACCTACTTTTGCTCCCATCCATACACCAAAACATAAGATAACATCCCCTAGTTAGTTAAGTAAATCTAATCATGTAGAAAGAGCAAAATTTTTGATCAATAAATTTAAGGTTCAAGAGGATAATATATTAGTATAAAGTGAGACCTTTCCAAATACACTATCAACACAATCAATTTTATCCAAACTATCAAGGCAATAGACCACCCTTTTAATTTCATCTTCAAGGCCAAGGAAAACTAGTTCCATCAAAATCATATAATGTCTATAATCCCAATGCTCCATCCACCTCAAAAAAAAAGGGGGATTACTCAAAGAAACCTTTCTCAAGATCATGAAGTTAAACCTCTATGGGATCAACCTCATGATACATATACCCATTCCAATGAGTCCTTCAATCAAGCTTTCATGGCAACTTTGGGAATAATGTTATTTATGACTCAAGTTGAGGTACCTAATGGAGGAAATAATAATTTAGAGAGTACTAAAGTGGGGTCTAATTTATTTAATTGGCATCAAGATGAATCATGTTTTGTGAATTACCAAGGTAAATCAATTAGAGACTCAAGTCCTATAGTTAAAAACACAAAGTCAAAGAGAAACACAGTTGAAGAGATTTAAGGGGCTAGTAATGGTCCGTGAATGAGTTTTCAAACATCCCAAAGGGAATTTATTTATAATTAAATAATAAATACACAATTAGATCAAAGAAATCAAAATGTGAAAAGTGATTTCACACCTTAAAATTTTCAAGTTATAGGCAACACTATTCCTATTAGTGGACAAGCCAACATTAGTGGCTCTTTCACTAGCATTTTAGAGAAGATGAAGAAGGCTCATGTAAATGTATCAATGTGGGATACAATATAAATACCTAAAAATTTAGACTTACTCCAAGAAGAGATGTCCAAACTCAGCATGACAACCAAGTAGCCTAGTAAGAAAGATACATCTTTGACAAATACATTAATACATAGTGAGGGATAGTCAAACAAAACTAAGAAAGTAGATAAACCTCATCCATTTTATCTCTCTATAATAATTGGAGATGATTTGGTTCATAATTGTTTGATTTATAGTAGATAAAATACTTTAATCATGCCCAGTCAAGTAGTTGATAAGTTGAATTTTAAGTATTAGCCTCATTCTAAGGGAGTGCTATAACTAGATGGGTCAGCTATAAAGAAAATTGTCATAATCAAAGGTTTGTATCTTATTCTTCATGCTTTTCACACTTTAAATATTCCTCAAGTTGTTGTGATTATGGATGCACCACTTCAGTTTTCCTTTTATTTATCAAGATATTCTACTACTATGATTGGAGGATACTTAACTTTATATTTGTCTTATATGGAATTTAAGACTAGGTATGGTTCTAAAGTATAAATCAAATCTAAACCTCTATCTAATTTACATGTGGAGACATATGTTCCTTATACATCAAATATGAATTTCAATATCAATGATGAAGAAGATTATCTTAGTGATCAATAACCTCTAACATTTCTTGATGGCATAGATGAATTGTACCCTAATGAATGGGTAGTTGAGTAGTATGAATTTGATTCATATAAGAATATTGAATAAATTAGTCTTGGTACATACATCCTCCATGAAGAAGGTGATAGTCCTATTGAGGCAAATTATGATGACACTCTAAGACATACTACATGGGGAAACTACCTTTTGCACATGGATGATGATGTTCATATCCAAGATGTAACAAAACATGATAGTCCTAGTGAGCATTTAATTATACTTGCCAAAGAGGATAATATTCATGAGCATGGACCTCAAGAAAAGGTTGATGATATGTGGTGACAATTCAATGCCATAGTGCAAAATTTTGAAAAGGTAAGAATGTCTACCACTTTTGAAAAGGAATATAGACCTAATGATGAGGTCAATCATGTACCTAATGAGCACAAATTACAGCTTGGGGTCTCTACCAAGTAGAAAAAAATGTTGGTAGACCATGAAGTCTTTGGTGGAAAATAAAACATCCTTGATGACTCCCAACAACAAGCAAATCATAATCTAAATATATTTGAATTTGGGAAGGGTTTCATGGCTCTGAATGATCAGATTGAGGAGTGCTAGATAGACATGATAAAGGTAAAACAAGCTACAAAGTCAAATAAACCTATAGGAAAGATATATGGAGTGTTCAAGAGAGTTCCAAGTGACATACTTGATGTTATCACAAGCTCTAAAAATGGTAAGTCATTTGATTACTTGTATAAGCAAATTTTTATTAACAAATGTTCATTTTATGATGTTTTTTTTCATGGAGCAATAGTGATTTTAGAAGAACTATATTTGACCCTATTTCATGAAATAAAGAAGTTGTCCTTCACCTTAAGTGTTTTTAGGTGTTGCATATATTAGGATAGGTGTGTGTTTTTGTTAACTAATAGGCACAATGTTTGGTATGAGTTGTTTGTGTGTTTTTACTAAGTGCTTAGAGAACACATGATTGTGTTTTGTTATTTTTTTTGTGTTTAGTGTGAGTTTAGAGTCTTTTTAGAGGCATATTTGTGTCAATTTTAGTATATCAGTGACTTCATTTCCCAATGGGATGTTAAGGCAATTGGTCCTTAGCATAACAAGTATGTTACCCTTATAAATTGCCAAAATATTGACCAAAATTGTACCCTAGGTTAATTTGGGTCAACCCCTACATTTTTAAACTTTTCATAAGGTTTCCTACATTTTAAAATGGTCACGATGGTCCTAAATGAAGAAAAGTCATACTTTGAGGGTCACACAATATGTTATAGCCGTTGTCATACCTGTGCATTTGTCTTAATGTCCTTTTATGCCACCTATTGGTTTTTTTAAGGAATTGTACATGAATCTCATCAAAAGGACAAATTTCAAGAAGCAAGCTAATGTTTCTTATGTTAGATAAGGATCATATAAAGTTTTTATATTGAAATGTTATAGGTTCAATGTAAAAGAGAGAATATCACTTACAAAAAAGTTAGTTTCAAGTGTTTTTATGCATTAGAGTGACTCATCTGTAGGTGTGAATGCTTTAGTAAGGTCTAGTTTCATCTACACATGTCATTTTTAGGCTCATGTGGTTTTAAAAGATCTAAAATTGATGACAAATAGGTTATCTCTCCTATCACTCCCTTAGATATTTGAGAAAGGGTCAATGGTTTTCATTTGGTAATGGAGTGGAGAAGAGGAGTTCAAGTGAGTGCACTTGGTGGAGGTTAGAGATTACTATGATCTTCCATTTCATGGTCATATTTTTAGGATTAGTTTTTTATGATTTATGAATAATCATTAATATTTTTAGTACATCCAAACTACTTATGCAATCCCAATGGCTCATTTTTTCTCATCTAATTTCACTTTGGAGATTGATCTATGTGATCCAAGTAATGTATGTGGACTTTCAGATCATATACACCCATTTCATTTTGACTTAACCTAGTTTGGCACATTTGGTCATAGAAGGATAGGCATAACCATGTCCTTGTGCTAGAAGTGAATACCAATGGTATACAATATAATGTTTGATAGTTTCAAAGTTTGTCCTTAAATGAGTGGATTCAAGTCAAGATTAGTGCACATATTTTAGATACCTCAAATAATTTTGGGTTATATTATCCATTTAATCTTTTATTGGATATATCTCCAATGTACCTCAAAGATAAAGAAGTGAAAAAAAAAAATTACCTAATAGCGACATATAGGGTTTTGTATGTACGTAGTCAAAATTATAGGGGTATAATGATGTGTCTTGAAGAGGCTAGGAATCTTGGAATATAGTGAAAATTACTCTTAATAAGTATTGAGGATTACAATATGGCATGATAGGTTTGGAAGACCAACTCAAGACTCACATACACAACCCATCTAGATAACCACCTATAGCTTGTTGTGGAGAGTTATGATTTGATAGTGATGTTATAAAATATAAAGGATTTTCAAGGTTATGATAATATTTTCAAGATAAAAAAATAATATCGAGACATTAAAAAATATTGGAAATTAGTTGTGAGATCTAATTTTTAGATCAAACATAGTCAAGAACCCCTCAAGCAACACCTACAGTCAGTCAAGTTCAAAAGTTGTTTTGGATAAAGATAATGAAGAAAAATAGAGGTTCCAAATATTTGAATAAGATATTCATTTATCATAATAAAATTATTAAAGGGAAGTTTAAATGTTCAATAGGTTTCCTAAACAATTAAAACTCGAAACCACTGCACTTAAAAATATTTATTCATACTTATAGTCAACTATTGAAAAAATAGTGGGTTGATGATTTGGAAGGAAATTTGAGTTTATAATATTTGAATAAGGTTTTATAATATCAATAATCATGATAGGATAGGACTACTATTGGAAAAAATACTCTTAGAATACTACGTTCATAGACCCATCTTAAGGGAACACACAGGCATATAATTTACCCAAGTGACTTAAGGTCTCTCCAAAGATTTAAGTGGTGGTTATGTTAATAATTAAAGTCTTAAATGTATTTATATAACAATAAATTTATTAATCCAAACACTCTAACTCAAGTGAAGTTATAACAAGTTTAAACTCTATCTGAAAACCATATATAGTCCTAACTGATCAACAGTTAGTTTTGAGAATTTGAAGTGTTAATGTCTCTAAAAGAAAATTTAGGGATTGAAAATTGGTACTAGGGGTAATCATGACTTTAAATATACCTCCATTTTCTCCTTTAGGTAATATAAATAGTGGAAGTGTTCACTATTTTGTCTCAAACCTAAGACACTCCATAAGCAATGTAACTTGCATACCTAATAATGAATGACAGAGTATTGAGGCACTATGGGAGGAGGTATAATATTTAATTATAGATTAATAAGTTCTTTGTAGGTCCTATAATCACTATCACCACTCATAAGTGACTACATACTCAAAAAACATAATTTATGCCTACTAGGCCTAAGAATTAGACATGAACCTAAAACTTCTAACTTCACTTCTATGTTCATGTGATATTCCTAAGAAATGTGAGAGATTTCATGGGAGAATAAAGGATTTATGAGACTCAGTGGTTTGAAGAAAACAAATTGGATTGGCAAATTTTGGCCTTAATTTATTTCAGGGGTGTCCAAAATGCATAACAACTACTCGAGGGCTGACTTCTTTCACTCCCATCTATATGGAAAATATGTATGGGTTATTGAGAACTTAGGGGTAGTTGAGGTGGGTCATATAATTGAACTCAGTTTCATTGGTTCAAATTTTAAGGGCCTAACCATTATGAAAAATTTCTAAGAAACTAAACTACCTAAAACCCTCATAACAGCCCAATGATATAAAGATGAAGAGTAATGCATCCAAAAGTGGTCAATTAGCCTAGAAAGTGATTTATACCTACTTGTAGCTCTTTTAGGATCCCCAATACTTAGTTATTATGTATAATAACTTATACAAATAAGCCAAATTCTATGTTTTCTATAAGATATATGGTAATTTGAAGGTGAAAAAAGGAATATATAGGTGAATGTCTTGGTGGAATGTGTGTGGAGATGTGTCTTAACTCCTCAAATCCAATTCTCACCTTAGTAATGCATGGAGACCCCTATGCTAAACTAATTATTGTAGGTAGTCTTGGATAGAATAGTGAGAAGTAAGGTGACTATAAAATTGGAGATGAGAAGTGTGATATTGAGTATTCTTGAAGCATATATCATAGACTAGAGGAAAAATAATTTCTAAACTTATGTCTCACATTTATAAAATGAACTCTACTGAGTGTGTGCAGGTCACCCAAGTGACAAGTGTGAGATTTTAGGCCTAAAGGGCTAGTGATTTACTACAAGAAATTAAACAACAAGTGGCAAAAATAAGATAATTAGTTGGATGGGTGAATAATTACCTAAACCAATCATGTTTCCATCTTCTCAAGTTAGTGCATATGTGTTAGTGAATTCCAAAGTAGTTATAAGTAGTTAAGTGGACTCCTCTTCAATAAGGGTAGTTTCAAGAAGGAAAATGAAGTATCCCTATGCCAAATTTAAGAGGATGTCATATTTCAAATTGACACATGTTTAAGATAACTTCATGATCTATTTTATAACGCTTTCTCTTGCATTATAATTGGTTTTCAATACTTGACACTGTAGACTAGGAATTTGACATAAAAGAGGTATTAATATCTTGTTAGTGATAAAATGAAATCAAATTGAAAAAACAACACACTAGCTAGCATACATCTCTAGGCCTAGTTACTAAGGAGATCTTAGTAAGGGAAAACCATTTGAGAACATAACTAAAAATGGAAATAAATAAGAAATATGAACACAAAAAACTAATTTCTTACTAAATATTTGATTTATCTAAAAGACTCCTTCTTTGAATTGCTCAGGTTTTGCTTCAAGAGATCTTCTTCAATGGAGTGTGGCTACCTTCATCTTCTCTTGGTACCTTTGGCTTTGGCTTAGCTTGGCTTGGATCAATAATTTTTAATTATAACACTACTATTAAATGATTTTTAAATTTATTTGAGAATTATAAGTTTGGCATAAAAGAGATTAGAATTAAATAGTCAAGGCCTCCTATTTATAGATTTTTGGAATGGTTTGAGGATCAACCATGACCTTCCATCTCAAGATTGAGATGTGTGGCCATGAATAAATCCAAAGATGAAATTCATTCTACATATATCCCCATTAATATTTAGGATAGAGGGGTATTTAATAGGCATGAAGGGTCTTAATGAGGCATGGGAGATCCATAATCTTGATATTTTATGCATTTATGGCTTATAGATGCCACCCCATATGCCAATGTCACATGATGATAAAATTAATAGAAATCAATTTCCAATAAATATTTATTAAATAATTTCCATGAAAAATTAACTTAAGGCCCTAATTTATTTTAATTAGCCTAAAACATGATTAGTCAACTTTGGTGCAAATTTTGGCTCTTGGTTCACAAATTAATCAAATTAGTCAAAATGTCTTGTTATTGGTTCAAAATTTGATTGGATTGGAATTCAAGTTCAATGTCAGATGCATTGGATACATTATACTATTTAGGATGTTACAAACACCAAATAAAAAATTCACGTGTCTTGTGTAAGAGATTTCACAGAAAAGAGCAATCTAAAGTACCCATGTGCAAAATTGTCATTTTAACTCAAAATGATCTGATCAAAGTTAGTTTGTCCATAAATTGCATTTCCCCATTTAATGATACTCTAGCCAAAATTAGTAATTGAATATATAAATTTCAACTCATTTACTGCATTTTATTATTTTTAAACCAAATTGTGACTTTGATGGAAATTGGTCAAAAGCCTAGTTGGAGGTTATCGATGGCCAGTTTTAGGTGTCTATAGTTTTCCCCTATTTGGGAAGATGTTACAAACTATAGGAAAAGAAATATATTCTCAAATAATGAGAAAAGGCCTGTATGCTAAAAATGAGATGATGGTTGAAGAATAAAGCTCCAAATGGTGTTTGGGAAGCCTAGGATGATGCCCCCTTGAGGGAGTGGCCATCATATTTGTTGATGGATGGTCCCTTGAAAATAAATAAGAAGAAAGGTGAAATCAATCCATGGTTGAGATTAATCCAAATGTGAAAATTATTGCATGCATTGATGTAAAAAGGATACTAATTTTCCCAAAGGTGATTATAATCATGATTAAAAATCAAAATAATTATTTGCCCATAGGTTGTTATAATCAATAAGAGGACCTGGACTAGCTAAAGATGATGGTTCCCTAATTAGGGCTAATTAACAGCATATCTCAAGGTTATAACCTAAAATATAGATTAAAGATGAGCAGGAATGAAGTGATGAAAGAGATGAATAGAGGAATGAGATTGATCAATAAAAATGATTTAGTTGTACTTACCAATGAGGAGATGCTCATCCTGATTAGTAATGATATAAATAGAATAGTTAAGGGTTGATTTGATCAAGGATGGAGTGGGAGGATTTTCCAAGGTGCCAAGGAGAAACTTCTATAGCTCCATTGATTACAGACCTTCTGGAAGATAATTTTTTTGTAGCATGTGATGGTAGGCTTCATGATATAACACCATGAAGACTTAACCAAAATATGCATAATGACTGACTCTTGATCCAATAAAAACATAAAAATAATGCACCAATGATAAAAACCATGATGAAAATGTTGATGTATGAATATGGATGGACTCAAGAATAATGCGCTTAAGGAATCACCCAATGAACACATATATACTGAGTCAAGGAAACAGTGCTAAAAACAAACAAATAGGCAAGAAGACAAACAAAAAAATAAAACACATAAAACACACACAAATATACAAACAACTTGAAATAAATAAATAAATCATAAAAAAAAAATCAAAATAAATCATCCTAACAATGACTTTGACCAAATAGGGCAGATCGAGGATAATTGAATAGGCTTAGGCAACACAAATGTTCTTGGATTTTTGAAATGTTATGAATGTTTTTGGAATTTTGAGGTATTTTAACTCATAGAGAATGAAAAGATACCTACTCACAAAATGATGAGAACATTTGGCTTAGGTTACTCACAAACTAGTGAGAGCATATGGAAATGGGGATTGAGTTGACCTCAACATGAATTGAGCATGACCTACAAATCCTCAAAATGACCTCAAGTTATAGTAATTTCATCCGCACAAAATGTAGGTAAAAACCATTTAGGTCCCAACAAGTTCTCAAATCTAGTAAATGGCTAGTCAAATGAAAATAGTGATGGCAAGGTGATGTGACAATGCATGGTAAACAAGTGTTGCCCCTAGTTTACCCATATGTATTTATAACTAGTATACAATGGAATAGGTCAGTGATTCTAATTTTACCATAGGTGGTTATAATTAGTAGCAAGACTAGTGAGACATTGATTTGCCCATAAGCGGTTATAATTAGGGTCACATAAACAAACCTAATACAAAATGGAAAATGAAAGATAACTTACTAGATCAAATATCACTCTACATTCATAAACTATCATTGTAAATATGTATTTGATTTATTGTTGAAAATTGATCATAATTCCATCACAAAAGGTGAAATAAGAACCAAAGTAACCAATATCAAAATAGGATTGGGTAGGATGACTAAAAATAGGCTTTGGTTTAGATAGGAATGATGGTTTTAGATAGAGTAGATAAAATCGTAATAGGGTTACCCCCAACTGATGGGGTGATTGGCTAGGTATACGATAATGGAAAATGGAATATGTAATGATGGTAATGGCATGGGAATGTGAAATGGTATGGCACATGTTTTTGTCTTGGGTGTGGTTTTTGATATATGATTCTACTATTCTTGCTAAAGTGGAGATGTACATCCTCATTAGTAAATGAAACAAATAGAATAATTGATCATGTTAATTATTAGCTTACACCTCATCTAAATAGTTTCTCTATCAATAACTTGATGAAAATTTGGATGCAAATGATGTTGTTGTGATCTTCATTGGTTGTTGGTTCTAATTCTTTCATGCATCAAGACAACGTATCTTTATATCCTCTATAAAGGAAAGTGTGGCCATGGATGGTAAACAAGGACAAATAATGGATGGTAGGTTTTTTTGTGGAATGGAGTGGTGGATGATAATAAAATGTATAATGGTGGGGAAACACATGAAGATCAAGATATTCAGTCACACGTAATGTTGTTGATGTCAAATTCGATATAATTTTGGTTATGGTGGGGCCAAATACTTGTTCTCTTGATAGGACCATCAAAAAAATTTGTTGTTTGGGCCTGAGAGAGCTACCATCTAATTAGGCTATAGATAGGAATTTATTTTGATTTGATCTTTGATTTTGTCTTCATCAAGTAGTGAATAACTTTTTTGCTCAGCTATTGATGCCTCAATGAGGTTTTCACTAATGAAATTGTAATGATTGTCTCGTAGCACCTCTGAGAATATTTCACTATTGAATATTAGATTTTGACTTTGATTTTCTTCTAGCACTTCTGAAAAAGTTTCACTAGAAGATGTTGATTTGGAACTTTGATTGTATCCTAGCACCTATGAAAAGGTTTCACTAGGAGAGTGTTCTTTTGCAACATGAATGTGGTCTTGGCCACCTTGCTCTTCTTCAACTACTATGCCACCATGGATTTAGTTCAACAAAGTGTGATTCTATCAATCCCAATTGACACTTATGAGAGATAGAATGTCAATAATATGGTTATATTGGTTGATGGTAATGGCATGTGGAATGGTAATGGAATGGGTGTTGGCATCACAATCCTTATAGAAGATACTAGGAGAACTTGTGTCATTGTTTAATTAATCATCCTCAAAAATTGTATAAGTATCACAAATATATTCAAATTGATTTGTGAGGTATGCATAACCAATGTTGTAACAACCACAAACATAATTTTCTTCTGAATCTAATTCTAACTCAAGGGACTTTAAATATGATACTGAGACTAATGTTGATTCTAATTTTGATGCTAAATCTAATGTCAATCCAAGAATAGAACCTGACTCTAACTTTGATTCTTCATCTAATGGGTACTCTATTATAATTGTGTCTTATTAAATGTTTGGTATTGGATAAGTAATGACCTGTAATGGCATAATGTGCTCCATAAAGACAAGTTTATCAAAGTGAGACTCCTCTATAATGGTAAATAGGTTAAGAGACAAATCCTTAGGGACTATATTTTCAAGGGGAGACTCTCGAAAGATAGGCATATAGTCAAGGTAATGATTTTCCCAAAGGTAGTTACAATTATTAAGAAGTGACTCAGTAAATACTAGCTTATCAGAGTGAGACTCCTTGACAACTGGTATAAGATCAATAGGCAATTCATCATAGGTTGACTTATCACAAATGGTTGATTCAAAAAAAACATCTTAGATTGGTTGGTTCTATATGCCTTGGTTTTCAATGAATTATAAGATACCAATTTTGAAAACAGATTGGTCTTCAAATAAATAGATCAATTGAGGTTTGGATGGGATTGGTAATGGAGAAGGAATGGCCTATGGTTGGATAATGGTAGGGCATTGGGGATCACGATTGTTTTCATGAGCCAAAGGACAAAGTCTTGAGATGGTAATGATAGGGTGATGTGGAGCTTTATTTCTTGCACAAGTCAAAGGACTAGGTCCTGGAGTGATGAAAGGGTGTTGTGGAGCCTAGTTGCTCACACAAGCCAAAGGACAACGTCTAGGAATGGTAATGGTATTACTTAGATATTATAGAGTTTGATAGGTCATAGAATCCAAAGGAGGGTTAGGGGTAGTTGATGATCAGATAAAAAAATAACATCATGGAACTTGATTGTTTTCACAACATAAAGCATCCAAGTCTTCCTCATAAACCATATCATCCCAGTCATGATTTGGATCATAAGTTGATTATTGACTATGTTCCATGTAATGATTATTTCCAAGAGGGTATAGATCCATATCCCATGTAACATTATCTATATTTGGGTCTTCAAAGTCCTTCTCACAATCCTCTTCATGCCAATCAAGGTCTTGATTTGGATTTTGTGGATTTTGACTATGTTCCCCATATGGAGTATTGTAGGGAGAATAATAAAACTCCTTAGAAAATATTTCTCTATAGGGGTTCTTAGTGGGATTTTGTGTGGACATTCTATCATAAGTTGGTTTATATGTGACTCCACCATAAGTGTAGCTATACATATCTATGCAAATTATGAAATCTCCAAAATAAAAAGGCTTAGAGTTCTACAAAATCAAAAAATTTGTCCAAAGGAAAAATGGTTCAAACTTGGTCTAACTTAGTCAAAGGGGTGGAGCTATATCTCTGATATGGTCTAAAAGTTGAGTTGTATCTCAAAAATTATTTGTGCTAAGACATGGCATAAAATAGTCTAACATCAAATGTCATACACACAAAAGGTCAAACATTTGAATAAAAATTGGCATGTTAAATGTCTAGGTCAGAATATTTCAAATAAGGTTTAAACTCAAAAAGGGAAAAGAGCCACTAGGTCTTTTTCTCAAATGTGGAGTCAAAAGCTAGGCTCAAACATGTTATGCTAGGACTTCTGGCTAAATAGCTTCAAAATATAGACTTGAAACAAAGGTATCATGTGATATGATTTAATCTAACAAGTTTGGAAATAACTTTGACATAAACTTGACACATGAAATCAAACATAAACATGATCAGTTGGCATAAGGCATGAGGCAAAAGGCTTTTGGAGAAAGGTTGTGTTCTCAGAAATAAAGGCATAAATGACGAAAATAGGTTTTGGATAAACAAACCATCAATAGGTTTCAAATTTGGATAGTTAATTAATCAAATTTATGTAACCTAAAAGAGAAAGATGTGTATTAGCACCATGAATTAAGGCCTAAATAGAAATCAATCAATTTTTGAATCCAAACTTGATAAGGCTAATTAAAAACTCAATGTTGAAAACTAGAATTTGAAGAAACAAGCTAGACAAGATTGGACAACATTACAACACAAGATAAAGGTCTAAATGGTATACATTACATGGTTTGAAACAATGGTTTCTAATATAAGGTAAACTAGTCTTGAAACAAATTGAGTAGCCTAATGGTATAAGAATGCTCAAATGATGTGATCTATGTTATGTTTCAAAGACTCAAAAAGCTCAAAATGTTTTGACATGATTTGCGAAGCATAACACTACCCTTCTCAACTCAAATACATTATTTTAGTCTCAAAACATACCAAGCAAAAATGAACAAAATACACTAAGTATAATCATCCAAATCTTAGCAAGGGTATGGAAATTTGGGGTTGACTAAACTATCAAGCTTTCAAACATTTCTAGGGGAATCAATTACACAATTACTTTCACATCAAACAATGTAAAATAAAAGCACAGAAATTAGGTGTATATGGTATTAGCTAGTTCTAAAAAGGTCTAGTCCTTTTTACAACCAATACATTCCACTATTTGATCAGTGTAGTGTGATGTCCAAATGTAGATACATCCTATGCGTAACTTAGAAGGAGTGGATGAAGTCAATTCTAGGAGATGAAACCCTAGGTCAAATCTTCCCTAACTAACTCATGGGAGGTAATGAAGTCTCCCTCATAAGCCAAGTTTACATGAAATAAAAAACTAATAGAAATACTTTAGGGTTATTTCGAAGCTCACCCAAACTTTGATGAGTTTTTGGGGAGTGCTTTAGATGACATTATTTGTAAGCCTTTGACTAGGCTTTTCACAATAAAGATGGTGATTTTGATTCCAAGGGTTTCCTAAAGGTGAAAATGGAAGAACATACATACACAAACCTTCTAGTTTCTAAACAAGTTTTAATTCAAAAACTATTTAAAATAAGAATTGACAAGTGTGTTCAATTTTAGAAACCAAATGAAATATGTGGTGGTGTTATTTTGACCCCTTGGTCTTAAGTTGTAACTTTTAAAGCATAATTATCAAAGCATTCATTTGAGCATCTAAATTTTTCATTAAACCCTAAAAAAAGTAAATAATTCATTTTAGAAAACTTAAATGAAGTGTAAAAGGTACTAATTTAGTTTCTTTAGATGACTTTCCATGTAGATCCTGCAAGAAAAATGTTAGCACTATGTTTAGCCTTAAAGCACATTTATCAAATAAGGGAACCTTGAAGGGCAAAATCTATCAACCCAAAGGCAAAATCTCAAGAAAGTAAACATGTTATATTAGAAAATGTTAGTACAAATATAAATAAAATTTTAAAAATAATAATATTAAATATGTGAATACCTGTAAACAATAATTTAGAAGGCTAAAATAAAACATAACACATAACACATAAAATCCTGCACATAAAACATAAAAACCTATAGTCAGTATTTTTAACATAACTTTACACTAAATTTTGAGAGGTTGTCAATAAATATAGGGTGCACATATCTAAAAATATTTAGGTCCAAAAATTCAATACTAAAAAATTTATAAACTCTGTTCTAACCATTTTTACCAGAAAAATACAAAATAGAAAGTGACAGTCACTAAAAAAGATATAAATTATAAAATATAATGGATTTTTTGTGAATTTTTTAGATAATATCAATGAAATATTTATATAAATTAGTAAAAAAATTAAGCAAAAATATTAAGTAAACAAAAATTTATGACTTTTTTATTATCCATTTTTACTCAAAGAAAAAACAATAAAAAAGAAGAATCAAAACTATGAAACAGAAAACAATTTTTGGATTGCACTCTCATGAAGATTGTCCCACTAGGCATTCCATTATGTAGACTATTAATTTGAATCAAGAGAGGTTTTATTATCTTGTTAGTGATAAAATGAAATCAAATCGAAAAACCAACACACTAGCTAACATACATCTCTAGGCCTAGTTACTAGGGAGAGCTTAGTGAGGGAAAGCCATTGAACACAAATATAAATGGAAATAAATAAGAAATATGAACACAAAAAACCAATTTATTACGAAATATTTGATTTATCTAAAAGGCTCCTTCTTTGGCTTGCTCGGCTTTTGCTTCAAGAGATCTTCTTCACTGGAGTGTGGCTACCTTCATCTTCTCTTGGTACCTTTGGCTTTGGCTTAGCTTGGCTTGGATCAATAATTTGTAATTATAAAACTAATATTAAATTATTTTTAAATTCATTTGAGAATTATAAGTTTGGCATAAAAGAGATTAAAATTAAATAGTCAAGGCCTCTTATTTATAGATTTTTGGAATGGTTTGAGGATCAACCATGACCTTCCATCTCAAGATTGAGATGTGTGGCCATGAATAAATCCAAAGATGAAATTCATTATACAAATATCCCCATTAATATTTAGGATAGAGGGGTATTTAATAGGCATGAAGGGTCTTAATGAGGCATGGGAGATCCATAATCTTGATATTTTATGCATTTATGGCTTATAGATGCCACCCCATATGACAATGTCACATGATGATAAAATTAATAGAAATCAATTTCCAATAAATATTTATTAAATAATTTCCACGAAAAATTAACTTAAGGCCCTAATATATTTTAATTATCTTAAAACATGATTAGTCAACTTTGGTGCAAATTTTGGCTCTTGGTTCACAAATTAATCAAATTAGTCAAAATGTCTTGTTATTGGTCCAAAATTTGATTGGATTAGAATTCAAATTCAATGTTAGATGCATTGGATACATTATCCTATTTACGATGTTACAAACACCAAATAACAAATTCACGTGTCTTGTGTAAGAGATTTCACAGAAAAGAGCAATCTAAAGTACCCATGTGCAAAATTGTCGTTTTAACTCAAAATGATCTGATCAATGTTAGTTTGTCCATAAATTGCATTTCCCCATTTAATGATACTCTATCCAAAATCAGTAATTAAATATATAAATTTCAACTCATTTAATGCATTTTATTATTTTTAAACCAAATTGTGACTTTGATGGAAATTGGTCAAAAGCCTAGTTGGAGGTTACCGATGGCCAGTTTTAGGTGTCTATAGTTTTCCCCTATTTGGGAAGATGTTACACCCTGTAGGAAAAGAAATATATTCTCAAATGATGAGAAAAGGATTGTATGCTAAAAATGAGATGATGGTTAAAGAATAAAGCTCCAAATGGTGTTTGTGAAGCCTAGGATGATGCCCCCTTGAGGGAGTGGCCATCATATTTGTTGATGGATGGTCCCTTGAAAATAAATAAGAAGCAAGGTGAAATTAATCCATGGTTGATATTAATCCAAATGAGAAAATTATTGCATGCATTGATGTAAAAAGGATACTAATTTTCCCAAAAGTGATTATAATCATGATTAAAAATCAAAATAATTATTTGCCCATAGGCTGTTATAATCAATAAGAGGACCTGGACTAGCTAAAGATGATGGTGCCCTAATTAGGGCTAATTAACAAGCATAACTCAAGGTTATAACCTAAAATATAGATTAAAGATGAGCAGACATGAAGTGATGAAAGAGATGAATAGAGGAATGAGATTGATCAAAAGAAAATGATTTAGTTGTACTTACCAATGAGGAGATGCTCATCTTTAATAGTAATGATATAAATAGAATAGTTAATGGGTTGATTTGATCAAGGATGGGATGGGAGGATTTTCCAAGGTGCCAAGGAGAAACTTCTATAGCTCCATTGATTATAGACCTTCTAGAAGCTAATTTTTTTGTAGCATGTGATTTTAGGCTTCATGATATAACACCATGAAGCCTTGACAAAAATATGCATAATGACTGACTCTTGATCCAATTAAAACTTGAAAATAATGCACCAATGATAAAAACCATGATGAAAATGTTGATGTATGAATATGGATGGACTCAAGAATAATGTGCTTAAGGAATCACCCAATGAACACATATAGACTGAGTCAAGGAAACAGTGCTAAAAACAAACAAATAGGCAAGAAGACAAACAAAAATATAAAACATATAAAATGCACACAAATATATAAACAACTTGAAATAAATAAATAAATCATAAAAACAAAATAAAAAACTGAATAGGCTTAGACAACACAAATGTTCTTGGATTTTTGAAATGTTATGAATGTTTTTGGAATTTTGAGGTATTTTAACTCGTAGAGAATGAAAATATACCTACTCTCAAAATGATGAGAACATTTGGCTTAGGTTACTCACAAAATAGTGAGAGTGTATGGAAATGGGGATTGAGTTGACCTCAACATGAATTGAGCATGACCTATAAATCCTCAAAATGACCTCAAGTTATAGTAATTTCATCCACACAAAATGTAGGTAAAAACCAATTAGGTCCCAACAAGTTCTCAAATCTAGTAAATGGCTAGTCAAATTAAAATAGTGATGGCAAGGTGATGTGACAATGCATGGTAAAGAAGTGTTTCCCCTAGTTTACCCATATGTATTTATAACTAGTACACAATGGTATAGGTCAATGATTTTAATTTTACCATAGGTGGTTATAATTAGTAGCAAGACTAGTGAGACATTGATTTGCCCATAAGCAGTTATAATTAGGCTCACATAAACAAACCTAATATAGGATGGAAAATGAAAGATAACTTACTAGATCAAATATCACTCTACTTTCATAAACTATCATTGTAAATATGTATTTGATTTATTGTTGACAATTGATCATAATTCCATCACAAAAGGTGAAATAAGAACCAAAGTAACCAATATCAAAATAGGATTGGGTAGGATGACTAAAAATAGGCTTTGGTTTAGATAGGAATGATGGTTTTAGATAGAGTAGATAAAATTGTAAGAGGGTTACCCCCAACTGATGGGGTGATTGGCTAGGTATACGATAATGGAAAATGGAATATGTAACAATGGTAATGGCATGGAAATGTGAAATGGTATGGCACATGTTTTTATCTTAGGTGTGGTTTTTGATATATGATTCTACTATTCCTGCTAAAGTGGTGATGTACATCCCCATTAGTAAATGAAACAAATAGAATAATTGATCATGTTAATTATTAGCTTACACCTCATCTAAATAGTTTCTCTATCAATAACTTGATGAAAATTTGGATGCAAATTATGTTGTTGTGATCTTCATTGGTTGTTGATTCTAATTCTTTCAAGCATCAAGACAAGGTATCTTTATATCCTCTATAAAGGAAAGTGTGGCCATGGATGGTAAACAAGGACAAATAATGGATGGTAGGTTTTTCTGTGGAATGGAGTGGTGGATGATAATAAAATGTATAATGGTGGGGAAACACATGAAGATCAAGATATTCAGTCACACGTAATGTTTTTGATGTCAAATTCAATATAATTTTGGTTATGGTGGGGCCAAATACTTGTTCTCTTGATAGGACCATCAAAAAAAATTGTTGTTTGCGCTGATACCATCTGATTAGGCTATAGATAGGAATTTATTTTGATTTGATCTTTGATTTTGTCTTCATCAAGTAGTGAATAAATTTTTTGCTTAGCTATTGATGCCTCAATGAGGTTTTCACTAATGAAATTGTATTGATTGTCTCGAAGCACCTCTGAGAAGATTTCACTATTGAATATTAGATTTTGACTTTGATTTTCTTCTAGCACTTCTGAAAAAGTTTCACTAGAAGATGTTGATTTGGAACTTTGATTGTATTCTAGCACCTATGAAAAGGTTTCACTAGGAGAGTATTCTTTTGCTACATGAATGTGGTCTTTGCCTCCTTGCTCTTCTTCAACTACTATGCCACCATGGATTTAGTTTAACAAAGTGTGATTCTATCAATCCCAATTGACACTTATGAGAGATAGAATGTCAATAATATGGTTATCTTGGTTGATGGTAATGGCATGTGGAATGGTAATGGAATGGGTGTTGGCATCACAATCCTTATAGAAGATACTAGGATAACTTGTCTCATTGTTGAATTAATCATCCTCAAAAATTGTAGAAGTATCACAAATGTATTCAAATTGATTTGTGAGATATGCATAACCAATGATGTAACAACCACTAACATAGTTTTCTTTTGAATCTAATTCTAACTCAAGGGACTTTAAATCTGATGCTGAGACTAATGTTGATTCTAATTCTGATGCTAAATCTAATGTCAATCCAAGAATAGAACCTGACTCTAACTCTGATTCTTCATCTAATGGGTACTCTGTTATAATGGTGTCTTATTAAATGTTTGGTATTGGATAAGTAATGACCTGTAATGGCATAATGGGCTCCATAAAGACTAGTTTATCAAAATGAGACTCCTCTAGAATGGTAAATAGGTTAAGAGAAATCCTTAGGGACTATATTTTCAAGGGGAGACTCTTGAAAGATAGGCATATAGTCAAGGTAATGATTTTCCCAAAGGTAGTTACAATTATTAAGAAGTGACTCAGTAAATACTAGCTTATCAGAGTGAGACTCCTTGACAACTGGTACAAGATCAATAGGCAATTCATCATAGGTTGACTTATCACAAATGGTTGATTCAAAAAAAACATCTTAGACTGGTTGGTTCTATATGCCTTGGTTTTCAATGAATTAGAAGATACCAATTTTGAACACAGATTGGTCTTCAAATGATTAGATCAATTGAGGTTTGGATGGGATTGGTAATGGAGGAGGAATGGCCTATGGTTGGATAATGGTAGGGCATTTGGGATCACGATTATTTTCATGAGCCAAAGGAAAAAGTCTTGAGATGGTAATGATAGGGTAATATGGAGCCTTATTTCTTGCACAAGTCAAAAGACTAGGTCCTGGAGTGATGAAAGGGTGTTGTGGAGCCTCGTTGCTCACACAAGCCAAAGGACTACGTCTAGGAATGGTAATGGTATTCCTTAGATATTATAGAGTTTGATAGGTCATATAATCCAAAGGAGGGTTAGGGGTAGTTGATGATCAGATTAAAAAAGAACATCATGGAACTTGATTGTTTTCACAACATAAAGCATCCAAGTCTTCCTCATAAACCATATCATCCTAGTCATGATTTGGATCATAAGTTGATTATTGACTATGTTCCGTGTAATGATTATTTCCAAGAGGGTATAGATCCATATCCCATGTAACATTATCTAAATTTTGGTCTTCAAAGTCCTTCTCACAATCCTCTTCATGCCAATCAAGGTCTTGATTTAGATTTTGTGGATTTTGACTATGTTCCCCATATGGAGTATTGTAGGGAGAATAATAAAACTCCTTAGAAAATCTTTCTCTATAGGGGTTCTTAGTGGGATTTTGTGTGGACATTATATCATAAGTTAGTTTATATGTGACTCCACCATAAGTGTAGCTATACATATCTATGTAAATGATGAAATCTCTAAAATAAAAAGGCTTAGAGTTCTACAAACTCTAAAAATTTGTCCAAAGGAAATATGGTTCAAACTTGGTCTAACTTAGTCAAAGGGGTGGAGCTATATCTCTGATATGGTCTAAAAGTTGAGTTGTATCTCAAAAATGATTTGTGCTAAGACTTGGCATAAAATAGTCTAACATCAAATGTCATACACACAAAAGGTCAAACATTTGAATAAAAATTGGCATGTTAAATGTCTAGGTCAGAATATTTCAAATAAGGTCTAAACTCGAAAAGGGAAAAGAGCCACTAGGTCTTTTTTCCAAATGTCGAGTCAAAAGCTAGGCTCAAACATGTTATGCTAGGACTTTTGGTTAAATAGCTTCAAAATCTAGACTTGAAACAAAGGTATCATGTGATATGATTTAATCTAACAAGTTTGGAAATAACTTTGACATAAACTAGACACATGAAATCAAACATAAACATGATCAGTTGGCATAAGGTATGAGGTAAAAGGCTTTTGGAGAAAGGTTGTGTTCTCATAAATAAAGGCATAAATGATGAGAATAGGTTTTGGATAAACAAACCATCAATAGGTTTCAAATTTGGATAATTAATTAATCAAATTTAAGTAACCTAAAAGAGAAAGATTTGTATTAGCACCATGAATTAAGGCCTAAATAGAAATCAATCAATTTTTGAATCCAAACTTGATAAGGCTAATTAAAAACTCAATGTTGAAAACTAGAATTTGACCAAACAAGCTAGACAAGATTGGACAGCATGACAACACAAGATAAAGGTCTAAATGGTATACATAACATGGTTTGAAATAATGGTTTCTAATATAAGGTAAACTAGTCTTGAAACAAATTGAGTAGCCTAATTGTATAAGAATGCTCAAATGATGTGATCTATGTTATTTTTCAAAGACTCGAAAAGCTCAAAATGTTTTGACATGATTTGCGAAGCATAACACTACCCTTCTCAACTCAAATACATTATTTTAGTCTCAAAACATACCAAGCAAAAATGAACAAAATACACTAAGTATAATCATCCAAATCTTAGCAAGGGTATGGAAATGTGGGTTTGACTAAACTATCAAGCTTTCAAACATTTCTAGGGGAATCAATTACACAATTACTTTCACATCAAACAATGTAAAAGAAAAGCATAGAAATTAGGTGTATACGGTATTAGCTAGTTCTAAAAAGGTCCAATCCTTTTTACAACCACTACATCCCACTATTTGATCAGTGTAGTGTGATGTCCAAATGTAGATATGTCCTATGTGTAACTCAGAAGGAGTGGATGAAGTCAATTCTAGGAGATGAAACCCTAGGTCAAATCTTCCCTAAATAACTCATGGGAGGTAATGAAGTCCCCCTCATAAGACAAGTTTATATGAAACAAAAAACTAATAGAAAGACTTTAGGGTTATTTCCAAGCTCACCCAAACTTTGATGAGTTTTTGGGGAGTGCTTTAGATGACATTATTTGTAAGCCTTTGACTAGGCTTTTCACAATAAAGATAGTGATTTTGATGCCAAGGGTTTCCTAAAGGGGAAAATGCAAGAGCATACATACACAAACCTTCTAGTTTCTAAACAAGTTTTAATTCAAAAACTATTGAAAATAAGAATCGACAAGTTTGTTCAATTTTGGAAACCAAATGAAATATGTGGTGGTGTTATTTTGACCCCTTGGTCTTAAGTTGTAACTTTTAAAGCATAATTATCAAAGCATTCATTTGAGCATCTAAATTTTTCATTTAACCCTAAAAAAAGTGAATAATTCATTTTAGAACACTTAAATGAAGTGTGAAAGGTACTAATTTAGTTTCTCTAGATGACTTTCCATGTAGATCCTGTATGAAAAATGTTAGCACTATGTTTAGCCTTAAAGCACATTTATCAAATAAGGTAACCTTGAAGGGCAAAATCTATCAACCCAAAGGCAAAATCTCAAGAAAGTAAACACATTAGATTAGACAATGTTAGTACAAATATAAATAAAATTTTAAAAATAATAATATTAAATATGTGAATACATGTAAATAATAATTTAGAAGGCTAAAATAAAACATAACACATAACACATAAAATCCTACACATAAAACATAAAAACCTACAGTCAGTATTTTTAACATAAATTTTAAAATATAGATAATTTTCCACTAAATTTTGAGAGGTTGTGATAGCAAGGTCACCCTGCTTAACCTAGAATCTTTACTCCAAGTGCATATAAAAATGATCTCAGCGTTTGCCCAAATCAAAACCTCAACAGTTAGCAAATTCACACAATACCATTATCATGTAGAAGCCCTTCAACATAAATCCCATAAACTCACCCATCACTTTCCATTTGATTTATTTCAATGCCTGTGTTATCAAAGCGCTGTCCATTCTCCAGCTCAATCTCTGACTTTAACATTTTCATCAAACCTCAACGCTGACCCATACAGTCACTTACCTTCCTCACTGATATTTAATTGCACCGCTCATCCAAAGCTTCCATGTTTCTAAAGAGACTACACCTATCTCTCTTTGCTTACCCAGCTTCTCCATCCATCCAAACTCCTGCAACGAATGTCCAACTCAGCTTTTAACGCTGCCAATACATCGACTTTCAGTGTTGTTGGTTAACACTTCTCAATCTACGCTATCAAATTCAGATTTATTACATCAACTGATAGTCTTTTATCAATCCTAAAAACACTGTATGTCATGTACTCCATTTCCAGACTCTCTGTCAAGTACAATTATTCTTACCAATGCTAGAAATGTCATTCCATCTGCATTCCAGAGCAGTTCTACTCTATAAGACAATTCATGAAAACACCCACAGATTTTTTGCAATTTCCTATTACTTCAATTCATGATTTCTGGGCATATTAGAGCTGAGCTTCAGCAAACTTCTGAATCAAATTCAATAGATTCAAATTACCTCTGGCAATACCCTGTGTCCTTCATTAAAACATTCAATTGATTCCTTCACGTGAATCTAGAACCCAATAATTAATTTTGTTTTATTTGAATTCCAAATAGAATAACTAGTGTTTAAAACAACGCCTCACATTTTCTACATCTCAGCTGAAACACAAGTCGACTTTTGAAAACTCCCCTCTGCACATCTGCATTAAACAATTACTATTTCATCGATTCAGGACAGACAGAGTCCTAACAAATTCTGCGTCTGCGTTCAACAGTCTATGACAATCCAAACACTTGAATGTTGTTGGGTATCTTTCTAGCACAATGGCTCGCTCACCTATAGTGGATCAACAAAATTTAACTTGGATTCTATTTCAAATCTCGATTCTCCAATCGATCGATCCCAGCCTGCGACTTATAAACATTCAAACATATGTCATAATGAAATGCAGTCTTTAATTTCATAATGTTGGGTTTAATATCCACTATTTAGTTATACACAAGATTAAGTTCTTATGGCTACACGCATTTTACAATCGATCCACTATTTGACATACCAGAATCTGCATTTACCATAAAGAGATTAACACATTCAACTATCACCCCACATCACCGTATTATATGGGTTTATAACTGTGATACCCGATATCTAATATCTGAAGGTCGATTTCAGCGAAGGCACTTTCAGTTTTCTGTGTTCTCTAGAAGGTTCACCGACTAATATTGTAATTCTCGCATATAATGTTTCCACATTACAATTGATTTATGCGCAACCATTATTATTCCACAGGAATTAACACACTAATTAACTAGCAAATTGAATACTAGCAAATTCATCATTTCAACTCTTAACATAGAAATTGACCCATACACGAATCGACCAAGTTAAGGCTCATAACTCAAACCCAACATTTTCATAAAAATGAACTTACTTATAGTAACATTTTTTCGTGGCCTAATTTACAATTCATTGGCCCTTACAAACTATCTGAAGGCTTCCAAGGAGAAACCCTTTCTCACTTCTCACACTCTTCAACTATTCAAATGTCCTCCTCTTCTCAAAAACCCCTCATATTTATACATAGATAATGCATTTAATTCACTCAAAATATCTCTCCACCTAATCCTCAACTAATCTATATTTTAGGTGTGGACTCAACAAAGTCCTATACATAGAATTCCTAATCTCTAATTTTGCTCCTAAACTATTTCTCTCATATCCTTTTATTTAATAAAAGAATATTTACCAAATCCTCACTTTTTCAAATTATCTCTTATTTTATTAAAAATAACAAATTAATTAATAAAATAATAAAAATGTCACACTCCCCTTTTATCACATATTTACAAATGAAAAATGGCCTTGATGCTCCTGCATCAGACACCCAACGTTAAAATTAATCATGATCGCCTGATCATGTGTTCGGATCTGTGTATGCCTGGATCCCATATCTTATACTGCAACTTCTCACTTGTCACTGCTTCTTTCTGATGTTCTTCTCCAGGTCTCCATACTTTATGCTGCATTGCCCCACTGGTTGTGCTCTCACAATCTTTTGTTGTCTTTCTCTTGCTACTTCTTCTTTGTTTTACTGTTGCTGGCCTCTTCTAGGATACTTTCATCATCATCCACCTCATCAGTTGAATTTCTCTGTCTAATAGATTTTCTCTAGCGTCTGCAATAAAACCTGTACTCACAAAACAATTATTAGAATAAAAAACATAAGGCTTCAGTGCCCTCATAGATGTTGCTTCAGCTGCCACCATAGATGTCGCTAACATTGGTTTTACTCCTGCAGATGCTACCCCACATGTTGCTTCAACTGCCATCATAGATGTCGCTAAATCCCAAACTTCCTGTCCCTCTACAACATTCTTTTGCTCGTCACCTTCAATTTCATCTGCGACTCCTTTCTCTGGTTCAAATGTCTCCAGCAAACATTTCAACCCTTTCTTCCCAAACATTTCATCAACATGCTGCAAATTAACTCTAGCATAACCTCCATCTTCCCCTTTGACAATCGTCAATAATTGTCCATCATCATCTTGATTGATTCTAGCAATCAATTCAAGTTCTTCAAACACTGTAACCTCATCCTCTATCACTGTAGCAGCTCCAAAAAAATTTCCACCAGTCTTCTCTTGGCTATACAGAAAAGCCAACTTTTTCTTGTCACCCATAGTAACAAGCCTCTGCATATGAGACATTACGGTCTCATCTTCTTTCTGTAACAATTCTTCTTCTTCCAAAACAATTCCAAGTGATGGACTGCCTTCTACACCACTTGTAAACACAATCAAATTGTCAGCTTTAAAATCGCAAGACCCAATGGTCTCACTTGTTGATTCAGTCATCAAGTTTTCTCTCTGTAGTTTTAAGTCTTCTTCAGGACTCAAAAAATATTTATTGACTTTCTCCTCAGCTTTTTCTAGCAACACTTTAGTATGCTGCTCTGAGTTCTTTTCCAACTTCTTTTTTAGCACATCAGTATGCTGATTTGCATTCACCATGTGACTATCTGCTAGTCTCTCCTTCTTACCATCCTCTGCTTCATGACTGTCATTCATGAAAAATTCCCTGCCTTGCTTCCTCAACAAATTTTCCTGTACATAAGTCCTCTGTCTCTCCAATTATCTTCTCTGAAGTTCTAGTTTCCTATACAATTCAACAATTTCATTAAGAATAGAACTTGGAAACTTCACACAATTTTCCATACCTTCACCAGCTCTTGACCAGTCATCAGTTGGTCCTCCTCTCTCTGCACCAATATTCTGATTAGACTCCTTTGTCTTCATTCCCTCCTGAGATCTTGTTATCTCAACATCAATCTGAACAGCCTTTAGATTCAACTCTTCTTGAACAAACTCAAAAGCTTGTTCATCTCTCTATATTGTACCTGCAAACATACACAACTCATTAGTTTTAAAACCACAAGACTTTTCAGTCTTGACTGCTTCCTCCAACACTTCCCTTTGAATAGATCTGCATATGGAATCTTCAAATTCCATTTCTGGCTCAAGAACTCTAAGCTCCTTCTTCAATAACCTGGCAATCACACTTTGCCTCAACTTCATCTGCAACCATAAATCTCAATCACAAATTTCAAATCAGGAAATCATCTCACCTGCATGATCTTGCATGATCTTGTCCTCCCTTCATTTCTACAATCATGTTTATTGCAACTATGTAGCTTGCATATCAGATTTAAAAATCTGATCTTCCTTTTAGTCATTCATCACACATTCAAAGAAAACACACTTTAGTTTTCAACAAAACCTTATGTCCTCATTCAGAAAACAAACATCTTCAATTTCAATAGAACCTCAGCTCTGATACCAAAATGATAGCAAGGTCACCCTGCTTAACCCATAATCTTTACTCCAGGTGCATATAAAAATGATCTCAGCATTTGCCCAAATCAAAACCTCAACAGTTAGCAAATTCACACAATACCATTATCATGTGGAAGCCCTTCAACATAAATCCCATAAACTCACCCATCACTTTCCATTTGATTTATTTCAATGCTTGTGTTATCAAAATGCTATCCATTCTCCAGCTCAAGCTCTGACTTTAACATTTTCATCAAACCTCAATGCTGACCCATACAGTCACTTACCTTCCTCACTGATATTTAATTGCACCGCTCATCCAAAGCTTCCATGTTTCTGAAGACACTACGCCTATCTCTCTTTGCTTACCCAACTTCTCCATCCATCTGAACTCCTGCAACGAACGTCCAACTCAGCTTTTAACGCTGCCAATACATCAACTTTTAGTGTCGTTGGTTAACACTTCTCAATCTACGCTATCAAATTCAGATTTATTACATCAATCGATAGTCTTTTATCAATCCTAAAAACACTATATGTCATGTACTCCATTTCCAGACTCTCTGTCAAGTACGATTATTCTTACCAATGCTAGAAATGTCATTCCATCTGCATTCCAGAGCAGTTCTACTCTGTAAGACAATTCATGAAAACACCCACAGATTTTTTGCAATTTCCTATTACTTCAATTCACGATTTTTGGGCATATTAGAGCTGAGCTTTAGTAAACTTTTGAATCGAATTCAATAGATTCAAATTACCTCTGGCAATACCCTACATCCTTCATTAAAACATTCAATTGATTCCTTCACGTGAATCTGGAACCCAATAATTAATTTCATTTTATTTGAATTCCAAATAGAATAACTAGTGTTTAAAACAACGCCTCACATTTTCTACATCTCAGCTGAAACACAAGTTGACTTTTGAAAACTCCCCTCTGCACATCTACATTAAACAATTACTATTTCATCGATTCAAGACAGACAGAGTCCTGACAAATTCTGCATCTGCGTTCAACAATCTATGACAATCCAACTGCTTGAATGTTGCTGGGTATCTTTCTATCACAATGGCTCGCTCACCTATAGTGGATCAACAAAATTTAACTTGGATTCTATTTCAAATCTCGATTCTCCAATCGACCGATCCCAGCCTGCAACTTATAAACATTCAAACATATGTCATAATGAAATGTAGTCTTTAATTTCATAATGCTGGGTTTAATATCCACTATTCAGTTATGCACAAGATTAAGTTCTTATGGCTACACGCATTCTGCAATCGATCCACTATTTGACATACTAGAATCTGCATTTACCATAAAGAGATTAACACATTCAACTATCCCCCCACATCACTGTATTATATGGGTTTATAACTGTGATACCCGATATCTAATATCTGAAGGTCGATTTCAGCGAAGGCGCTTTTAGTTTTCCGTGTTCTCTAGAAGGTTCACCAACTAATATTGTAATTCTCGCATACAATGTTTCCACATTACAATTGATCTATGCGCAACCATTATTATTCCACAAGAATTAACACACTAATTAACCAGCAAATTGAATACTAGCAAATTCATCATTTCAACTCTTAACATAGAAATTGACCCATACACGAATCGACCAAGTTAAGGCTCATAACTCAAACCCAACATTTTCATAAAAATGAACTTACAGTAACATTTTTTTGTGGCCTGATTTACAATTCATTGGCCCTTACAAACTTTCTGAAGGCTTCCAAGGAGAAACCCTTTCTCACTTCTCACACTCTTCAACCATTCAAATGTCCTCCTCTTCTCAAAAACCCCTCATATTTATACATAGATAATGCATTTAATTCACTCAAAATATCTCTCCACCTAATCCTCAACTAATCTATATTTTAGGTGTGGACTCAACAAAGTCCTATACATAGAATTCCTAATCTCTAATTTTGCTCCTAAACTATTTCTCTCATATCCTTTTATTTAATAAAAGAATATTTATGAAATCCTCACTTTTTCAAATTATCTCTTATTTTATTAAAAATAACAAATTAATTAATAAAATAATAAAAATGTCACACTCCCCTTTTATCACATATTTACAAATGAAAAATGGCCTTGATGCTCCTGCATCAAGTTGTCAATAAATATAGGGTGCACGTCTCTAAAAATATTTAGGTCCAAAAAGTCAATACTAAAAAATTTATAAACTCTGTTCTAACCATTTTTACTAGAAAAATACAAAATAAAAAGTGACAGTCACTAAAAAAAGATATAAATTATAAAATATAATGGATTTTTTGTGAAATTTTTAGATAATATCAATGAAATATTTATATAAATTAATAAAAAATTAATCAAAAATATTAAGTAAACAAAAAGTTATGACTTTTTATTATCCATTTTTACTCAAAGAAAAAAGAATAAAAAAGAAGAATCAAAACTATGAAACACAAAACAATTTTTGGATTGCACTCTCATGAAGATTGTCCCACTAGGAATTCCATTATGTAGACTATGAATTTGAATAAAGAGAGGTTTTATTATCTTGTTAGTGATAAAATGAAATCAAATTGAAAAACCAACACACTAGCTAACATACATCTCTAGGCCTAGTTACTAGGGAGAGCTGAGTGAGGGAAAGCCATTTGAGAACACAAATATAAATGGAAATAAATAATAAATATGAACACAAAAAACCAATTTATTACCAAATATTTGATTTATCTAAAAGGCTCCTTCTTTGGCTTGCTCGGATTTTGCTTCAAGAGATCTTCTTCAATGGAGTGTGGCTACCTTCATCCTTCATTTCCTCTTGGCACCTTTGGCTTGGCTTGGCTCAACATTTTGGCATTATAACACTAAGATGAAATTACTTTTTAATGTATTTGGTCATTATAATTTTTTCATAAAAGATATTAAAATTCAATATGCAAGGCCTCCTATTTATAGATTTTTGGAATGGTTTGAGGATCAACCATGACCATCCATCTCAAGATTGAGATGTGTGGCCATGAATAAATATAAATATGAAATTCATTATACAAATATACCCATTAATATTTAGGATATAATTGTATTTTATATGCATGGAGGGTCTTAATGAGGCATGGGAGATCCATAATCTTGATATTTTATGCATTTATGGCTTATGGATGCCACCTCATATGATGATGTCACATGATGATACAGTTAATATAAATCAATTTCCAATAAATATTTATTCAAATATTTCCATGAAAAATTAAATTAATGCCCTAGTTTAGTTTAATTATCCTAAAACATGATTAGTCAACTTTGGTACAAATTTTGGCTCTTGGTGAACAAATTAGTCAAAATGTCTTGTTATTGGTCTAAATTTTGATTGGATTGGAATTAGAATTCAATGTCAGATGAATTAGGTACATTATCCTATTTATTATGTTACCAACACCAAATAAAAAATGCACGTATCTTGTGAAAGAGATTTAATATAAAAGAACAATCCAGAGCACTTAGGTGCAAAATTGTCATTTTGACTCAAAATAATTTGATCAAAGTTAGCTGGCCCATAAATTACATCCCATTTAATGATACTTTGGCCAAAATTGGTAATTTAATATATAAATTTGAACTCATTTAATGCATTTTAGTGTTTTAAAGCCAAATTGTGCACTTTGGTGGGAGTTAGTCAAAAGCCTAGTTGGAGGTTATTAGTGGCCAATTTTAGGTTTTTACGAACACTTGGCATTGTGAATCTCTCTCTCTCTCTCTCTCTCTCTCTCTCTCTCTCTCTCTCTCTCTCTCTCTCTCTCTCTCTCTCTCTCTCTCTCTCTCTCTCTCTCTCTTGTATTACTCTATATATTTAAGCCATTTAAAAAATTTACACATCCATAGTTGGTATGGCAAAGCCCCACTAGTTTTATATCTTTTTTTTCCTTTGAGTAAAGTTATTAAATTAGTTTAGTATTTGAAATTATTGATTACGTATGTCAAGTAGTCTATTTTGATGATAAGTGATGATTATTTTCTCCTTGCTTCCATTCTACTATTGTATGTATTATTCTAGTAATACTTCTTATAATAGGTCTTGTGAAGTGTAAATATTTGTTAGGTATATTTGTAAGAGTGAAGGAGATTAGTAGTGTCTATTATCAAACCTCCTATTCACCCACATTTGTATTTGTATGGCAATCTTCCTCCATGTAGAATCACTTATGTTATAAGAACCTTGAGTTGAGATCAATTTTAGTAATTTGCCTTAATAGTGAAAGTTCAAGTATGTTCATGGAGATATCCTTTGTGTACCACCTCCATTAGTGTAGGTTAATTTAATGTTTCATTCTTCCCTTTTCACCCTAGGAAGTGATTAGTCTAGTGTAGTGTGTGAGCCTAAATAGTTAGATTAAGGGAGCTAGACCACAATTTAGAGATCTATCTCTTTTAGAAATATGCCTATACTTAGAAATAGTTTCGTGTTATCCCAAATTTGAGAAGGTCTGATTGAATTATCTAGGGTGAAAATTTGGGCTATAACACCATGAAAGATCCTGGTTTGACCTAGTAACATTAAAATTAATAATAAATATATCCCACAATTTGGAAACAAGGACACAATCCATAAGGAGGTGGGAGATTGTTTCCTCACTATATTTTCACCAAAAACACTTAGAAATTATCAAGCCTCTTTTTATCAAATTATCAATGGTGAGAATTTTATCTTGAATAACTAGACAATAAAATATGTTGATCTTAGGGGTGATATGATTGATTCATAAGGCTTTTCAATAATCCCAATCATCCTCCCTACTTGGATCAACCATGTATCTAGATTTAATAAAGTAGTCATTATTTTCATCCACTAGATAAAAGAGGGAATCTCCTTTTGGGTAGATAAAAATGTGTACTTATAAAGTTTATATTTCAATTCCTGAATATCTTGGGTAGTTTCCTCAATGGTTGATGCTAAGTGCAAAATTTTCCACTTATTGATTCTTTTACCATTAACCAAGTAATATTTGAGCTTTGTACCATTGACATTTTTAAACACAAATCTTAAATTAGTGTAGGGGGATTTTGAAGAAATAATATGATGAAAAAGTGAAAGATCATCCCAAAACATAAATTTATCCTCATTTCTTACCCTTTATCTATTGCCTTTCCTTAATAATTTATTATTAAATGAGGTAGGTTTCTAGAAATTTAATTCTTCACTTGGTCCATCCTCCCATAGAAGTCAATTCTCTTCCTTGCCTTATAAATACTTAGCTTTAATAATATGTGTATAGTGAATGTCATCCTTAATCAAATTCAGATGGGGTTTGGTTTATTGTCCTAACCTTCTTAAGGCCTATGCCTCGATTTTCCTTAGGTATGCAAAATTTTTCCCTATAATATAAGGGGGAATTTGAATTTATATTTTGTGCCTCTCTAAAGTAAATTACAATTGAATTGATTCATACCATGGGGCTCAAGAACAATCATGTAGGGGAAAAATTGTTTTAATTGTGTTGAGTGAATGTGAAATTTTAATTTAGAAAGAAATAAATTAAACACATTCAATTTAGTAAAAGTCTTATTTATAGTAAATGAAACTTATATTCATTAGCAAAGAATAGGAAAAATGGTATAATGTGCTACAGTACATGTTTTATGTAGTAGATACATAGAGCATGATATTTTTTTTATGACTATGTGGAACATCAACCTTATTTTAGTTGTGTATGTTACATGGTTATGTAAATAAAATACAAGATAGGTTACAACCACTATTAGTTACCAAGAAGATGATTGCATTAGTTCATCATCTAAGCTAGATGATGGTTGGTGAACCTATTATAACACATGGCTGAGGTGAGTTGACACATGGATGTGATGTGATATTCAAGAAGTTAGTGAGGAACATATAACTATCAACTATGGTGTGGGATTATGAGGCAGGTGGGTCTATGAGTTATATAGTGTTTAGAATTTGGTGATCTAGCATGAAACTTTATGGTACACAAGTTAGTGAGGTGCATGGGTCTATGAGCTATGGTGTATAATGAATAAGTGTGTGAGGTTATGAATTATTATGTAAAACTATGAGGTGCATTGTACTATAGGTGTGAGTGGTGAAAAAATTGGAAAGCAAGTATAGGACTTATACATCACATAGGAATGTGAGTTGTGAAGTGTGTAGTGATTAGTACATAGAAGTCTATGATATATAATGGGACTTGTGTGTATGAATTGAAGTAAAATTAGGTAAGGAGTTATCAATATTGGTTGAGAGGTGCACACCTAATTCATTATCTAAAATGAAGAGTAAGCACAGCTATATGATAACTTCACATGGATAATTCACCCTTAATTAAATAGCAATAGACTAAATTGCATCAGTTTGAAATTGTGTAAATTATACCTAAAGTTGTTATGAAGTTTACCACTTGGATTGATCAACATATTTACCAACCTTATCCAAATGGAAAAGTTGATTTACATCATGAAGAGTGTATGTGTATATCACATTGATGATCTGGTCCGTCTTTGTAGGATGTAAGTGTTCAAGATCCAAGTCATAAGGATGTTGTGCCACTATTGGCTAAATAAGTGGTAGAATGTAAGGCTTGATAATCTCCATTTTTAATATTGGGTCCATGCCCAAATACTAAGGTAGATAAAAAATGAAGTGTTCTCACTAGTTGCATGCAAAATGGTGTAAAGACCATAGTGTAGAGGCTTGATCTTTTGATGTGGACCTTTGAAGCATTCTTTTTAAAGTTAAAATTAAACTTTATCTCATACTCATAATGAATGATATATGTAATTCACATAATGGCACTCCTTGTACTTAACTTGAGTGTGAGAGAGAATTTGCTAAACTTTTTGGTGAATAGACTGGATGTGGTGTAGAAACTTCTTAGATTTGTCTACTTCTTGGTCCCTTAAATATGACTCATGGCATGATGGTGCATGGTAAGATATGTATAGATGTGATAAATGTTAAAACACAAGACATTCCTAGAATGTACTATGACCAATAGCACTGTGAAGAACCCTATTATAGGCATGTTAAATGTATAAGAGATTGTTATCCTTTGGTATGATCAGGGATGTAATTTTACATTCACCAAATATGAACAAGTGTGTGATTAAAAAATTTAGTTTGTCCATCTACTCAAGAATTACAATTGATTAATCGATCTAGTTGTGTACCTATAAAATCCCACAATGATTGATAAAAGTACCTCACAAATCATGAATCATGGTCAAAGATGATAGATGTTAGCCTCCCAAAATGAACCCAAACATAAGTAAAGAATGTATGCATAATGATAGTTGTGTTAATATATTTTTTCATTATGATAATGATATCCATCTTGGAAAATTGATCCACTATAACAAACACCACATCATGTTGTCTTGTCATAGGTATCCTAGTCATAAAATCCATGTTGATAGATTCTCATGGTATAGAGGTGTTTGAAATATGAGTATCCTATTACTGGGATTGGAAATATAATAAGGAATGCAAGACTTGATGTGTCATTCCATGTTTGTGTTCATGTACAACCATTATAAGTGTGACTATAATCTAGTTAGAGTATTTATCATGCTAAAGTTTCCTAAATTCTTGGTAGAGTACACCTCTTAGATGAGTTATTAGAAAGGTGCACTAGAGGGAACACATAGATGTTTGAGCTTATAGAGAAGCTAGTTAGACAAGTAGAAATCCTAAACTTGTGTACCTTTTGTGAGGTTGGTGTAAGTTACTATGAAGTCCTGGTTAACTTAGCAAAGAGATACCTCGTATATGAATTTGTGGTTATGCATGTCTAACACAATTATGAGCATGTGAACTGGGGGTTTGATAAGGCAATATATGGTCTTCTTGTCTTTGATTTTCTTGTGTTTGATCATGACATGTAAATACTATAGGTAAGCCATAAATTTCATGTGGTGTTCATTTTATATCTTGTTTTACAACTACAAGAACTAAAATGTTTTATGGTTTGAATGAATAACTATCTCCTTCTTAAGAATGTAATGCCACCATTAATTAATTGTTTTTAGAATAACATATAATTCCTTTTAATAGGTGTAGTATCTTTACACAATGTATTTTAATGTCTCATAGTGTTATGTGATTATATTTCCTTGTTGTATAAGCACTGCATCTAGTGCATAGTTAGATGCACTAGTGTGAATTATAAATGATTACAAAATGTCAACAATTATAAGAATAAGCCTACACATAGGCATTGTTTGAATGACTTAGAAGTGAACCATTGTACATGAGTCCTATAAAACTTGGATTTGGCATGTGTGATCTGGATGATAGCCCAAGATATGTGTGAGAAACTAAGGATGAAACTATGGTATAAGTTATAAATTCCAAGAAAACTCATTAATTATGTGAGATTACATGGAGTAGGCCAATATTGGATCACTTTGATATTTTATAGATCTACACTAACATTGGTGTGATCAATGATGTAGCCCATGTATTGGATTTATGACATGCCAAATATACACTTAACTAAGTTGTCTTGCAAATTGTGTTGGAATAAAGTGCCTAAGATGCATGAGATGTGCTCCATATGCTCCTCCCAAGTATTGATAAAGATGGTAATTCCATACAAGTAGATGATGCTGAAGGAGTATATGAATGACCTAGGTAGATCATTTATCAAGTGCATAGAATTAGCTATCACATTGGTGAGTTAAAAGGCATAACTTACCATTTGTACAATCCATCTTAAGTCTTGAATGCTATATTATAGACATATTAAGGATAGACTAGAACCTAATGGTAACCTAACTTCAAGTTGATCTTGGTGAAGTATTGTGCACCTCAAAGCTAGTCTATAAGGTCTTTAAGACATGATAATGGATACCAATTATGTCACTCTAATTTTTTTAGTGAACATAGACTATGCAAAGTCACCATGATGCATCCTTCTTGGATGTGAGGACTACGAGACTCACATTATGCAAAGAACTAGGCCTGATATTTCCCTAATAAATAAGCTCTTAAATCTAGTGCTAAATTTAATCATTCCCCAAAACTTATCTATGATACAAGAGGCTATTCAAAAGAGGGGATCTAGAGACTGAATCAATGTGGTGATTTGATACATTGTGTATTAAAGGGATTTTAGGTTATGTAAAGACTTATCTACTCATATCTAGTAACTTATTGAGCTAATTTTATTGTGATGATGTCTAAGTGATGCATGCTACCAAGGTGTGATCCAATTTTGACTATGTTTGTGTATCAGGGTATATCATGAGTAATATGAACTTATACACATGCAAGACATACTTGAGACATTACTTGGTAGAGACAAAGTTGACTTTGGTCATGGGTGTTGACTCAAAAATATTGTATAAGTGTTTTTGCACATGAATAGTCTCATGTTATGGCTTGGATTGATATGTAGCTTCACAGTCATACAAGTATGGTCTCCCTAGTAAGATGGCATAGACCTATATAGGTGTGAAGTCACAAGTGATTTTGTCCTCCATAGGCTTGAATTTTAACTAAAAATTTCATTGTCATCAAACTTGTATTTCTTTCCCCTACTAAAGATACCATAAAGAGTATGGCTTTGGATTCAAAATAGTGGAAAGACTAAGGTGATGATTTATGTATTATGAAATTATGTTCTTCTATATGACATTATCAATGATGACATGGAGAGGTTGACCCTTCACCTAGAACTTGGTGTGGAAGAGGTGTCTATGCTATTTAGATATGTCAATCATAGTGCCATTGATTCTTAGATAAAAGACATATAAATCAGTTTCATCCATCATTGTGGGTCTAATTTAGATTTTTCAAGAATGGATTATTACACTTAACATTCAAAATCTCCTAAGTTGATGAGTGATGGTGATAGCACCACATATCACCAAACTTATTATTTCCTTTGTCTAAAGTAAAAGGAATAGGAGTCTACAAGGTTTGAGAGGTATTTTAGTACTATTCTCCTTTGAAAAAATCATGTTTTTACTTCTACATAGAATGATACTATGTGGATTTGTTTGAAGGTTGGGCCTTGTGCACTGCATTGGATGAAGAGGTAACACGTTACTTAATCTTTTCCTTGGATTCAATCTTGACAAATTTGTGATATGATTGACCTAAAGTGTTAGAAGTCAATAAATCCATCTTCATATATATATATATATATATATAAGTTGAGATTCCATTGATTAATTTAATCAACTTATGTTGTTTGCTCAAGTTCTTATGTAGGCATATAAAGTAGTCATGGAAAATGTCAGTTTAGTCTTCCTCAAACTGATCTTTGTGCTAACACAATTGTTGAAAATTGATGTATTCATGTTCAAAGTGGTGTAGAGTGTAGTATTCCTCCTTCAATGTGTAAAAAAAAATTCTTACAATATTTAATTAAAATTCACTCTTGCACATGCTATGCATTAAAGCTATCACACTAGTGAACAATTATTATGGACATTTTTAGTGTTGTGAAGGTGATATTCGTAGCATTAGATAAATAAGCAACTGAGAACTATTCCTCAAGAGATGGAATCTAGGAATATAATTATATAGAATCAATCTTTCATTCAAAAAAGGGGATGTTGATATTAACTTGAACTTTGAATGGGGTTTGTTGATAAAACTATTGGTGAGTGAACTATGGAGTTGTGGTAAAATGCATCAGATTGAGTTATACCATCAATTTATAGAATGGGCCAAACATTTTGATGTGTTGTGCCTCTAGTGTATTAGTGATGAAATTTCATACCTTTGGAGCTACCTCAAGTTTCTTATGGGTGTTATCAATTTTAATTTTACTATGATTTTCTTCTAGATATTTTGGAATAAAACCAATTAGAAAACCTTCATTATCAATTTTCACTCACATGTTTATAGGAATAAAAAGGAATAGAGATTTTTTACTTTGATATGAATAATCTACACCATGGGGCCCATGACCAAGAATTTAGGGGAAAAATAAGTTTTTCTTGTACAAAGTGAATGGGGGAAGCTAATTCATAAAAAAACAACTTAAACACATTCAATGGAGTAGAAGTCTTACTTGTAGGAAATGCAACTTCTATTCATTAATAGAGAATAGAGAAAACTGGTACAATGTCCTATAGTACATGGTTTTAGAGTAGATACATAGAACATGCTATCTATATTTTGACTATATGAAGCATCAAAAATTTTGTTGGTTATGTATGTTACATACTTATACAAATAGAATACAAGAGTAGTTACAACCGTTATTAGTTACCAAGAAGATAGTTGCATTGGTTTATCATCTAGACTAGATTATTATTGGTGAACCCCTTGGAAAACATGGCCAAAGTGAGTCAACACATATATGTGATTTGTAATATAATAATTTGGTTAGTTGAAAAAACCTATGATATATGAAATGGAACTATGAGGCACATAGGTCTACAAGTTACAGAGTGTGTAGAAGTTGGTGAGCTAGCATGAACTAGTGTGGTGCATGAGATAGTGAGGTTAATGGGCATAAAAGATATGATTTATAAATTATAAGTGTGGGAGGATGTGATATAAAATGTATCATTGTGAGGTGCACTATACTACATGCATGAAGGGTGTAGAATTTGGTGAGCAAGTGTAGGACTTATACAACTTGCAGGACTGTGAGTTATGAAGTGTGTAGTGATCAATACATAAAATTCTATGATCTATTATATTAATTATGTGTATGAATTGAAGTAAAATTTTGGAAATTAATTCACAATATTTATTTATATATGCTCACCTAACATAGTAGAGTGAATGAGGAATAAGATCGATTGTGAAAGAACTTTGCATAGATCAAGAATTATTCCATTTTGTCAAAAATATTATAAAGGATAAAGAAAAGTGACATGAATAATAGATGAATGCTTGGAATTTAAATTTTAAAGAGTTGAAATTTCTTATATTAGGAAATTAGATGACCTTTCTATCCTAACAACTTATTTTAGATTTTATCTAGTAGAGGATTCTAGAAGGTAGAATTTATCCTCCACTAAACAAAGCCATAACAAAGTACGTAGAAGGTAACTTGATAATTTGAAATCCTATAATCCATGCCAACTTTCTTTCCATGAATTCTAGGGTGTTCATAAAATTCACTAATCATTTTTCATAATTTATACATTGACTTGGCATTAATTTGTAGTCCAATAAGATTTTGTTGAAACATTACACTTCAGACACCATTACTTCTACCATCAAGAATGTATAAATACACATTATTCATGGGTGATAGGTGGTGTTTTCAAGGATAATATAATTCCTTTGATGGATCCTTACATTTTATATACCTATAAACTTA